>OY744544.1:1553498-1578498 GCA_963556195.1 Sepiola atlantica | reverse complement strand
CCGTTTTTTTAATCTGCGGACAATCTATCTCGACAAGAAGCTGCAACTCTGGATTCAGCCAAAATTTAAAATTGCGTCAGTCTAGATGAATTTCTCGTTCACTGACCGAGGGCCGATGAGCTGAATGTGTAGTATCAGAACTTATAGGCGATATTACGAATATAATTAAGAATTACTTAACACAATTACCCGATTATAGTTGACATAACGAGAGCAATCTACCCTCGTGGATTAAATAAATGTATCGGAAATCCATACAGATTCCTGGGATCGATATTAAAATTCGTGAAGAAGGTCGATATATAAATCAGCCTAAAAGTCGTGAGAGTCTACGCAAACACAACATATTAAAATAAAATCATTGATGTATGTTGCGAATATACTGCCCTTTTTACTTCTGTTCACCTCATACAAAGCTTACTGACCTTAAGGGGCAACTGAAAAATGGGGCAGATTTATAGGGGAAAATGGGTTGAGAGTATAGCACAAAGATGGTTGTTCGCATTGCATTCTATTTGGCATATGTATGGTTGATTTGGTATATTCAGTGTTTGGCAATGATGTGTTTTTGTATGTCAAGAACGAAGTGCACACAAGTAGTCTATAATCTGAGTAACTAGTGTGTTGTGATCTTGAGAAAGCCCACCGGAGATATGTGAAGGGTCCCTTTCTATATGCGACATGGCACTATAGTCACCTATATATAATATCATTGTCAATAGAGCAGCCGCTTCTAGCGCCAGTTAAGAGTTTGGGTTCCTGTACTACCGGTCGGACACATAAGCTGTCAAGCCTGTACCCTCAACTTCTGAGAACAGGAGCGACTATGAACAATCATACGAAACTGAGTGACTGACAATTATCCACGTATTTTCCAGCTATGTAGAAATACAAACGCAAGAAACAAAGCCAATACATAACATGATTTACAAAGATAGTCAACCATAAAATTGATGTTCGAACTCTTACTTTGTAGTTTCGATTATGATATCCATTTCCACACACTTACGTATGACATTTTCGATAATATGTGCATATACACATATGGGGTAACTTGAGAGTAATAAGGCAGAAAGATGTTTGTTCACATTGCATTGGATTTTGAATCTAAAATGAACATGCTACGAAACTTAGAAATGTATTCCAATTTTAATAAATTAATTATCTAAACACCTTTAATAATCGTTAGTCTAATCAGATGTGTAAAAGTGCGAGTTTTAGATTAAGTGGTTTTTAACCCTAACCCTAATCCTAACACAGGATCACCGACAGATGGGTAACCATATATGAGGTCATGTATTTGAATTGTCGGCTACAAAAACTTCAGCCCGAAAATGGATTTTGTATTCCAACAAAACAACAAACAATGATTAAATATATACATAGATCTACTGTAGTCGAGGGCGACTGGAAGGCTCCATTTTTATTGGCTATTACACCGAAATGTAGATGAGGGCGCCATTATTTCCCCATGGCTGCTGAACTTACACTTGATCGTCACGTTATCAATGAAACATCCAGTATAGTTATTTCGTCTTTGGTATAGTTCGACCGAGGATAGCGAACACTCTAACCATTATGTTAAATAGGATAGTCGAAATACCGGCTGTGCAAACTAGGAATAAAATTAGGGGCGTCTTGTTTTCACGCAACTATAGTAGTTTCTCATTCTGCAGTTAAACATCCCACATTGAATCAGTATGCGTGTAAACAGGAAAACAAAGCAGTAGATGGATCATGTGAAATAGGTACCCAGGATCAACATTAATAAACCACGGAAAAGGGTATAAAAAGACAACAAATAAAAGGTTTTAATCTCATCGTCATAATCATCTTACTTTGCATAAACAAGTACTTCAGCAAGAGTATTAATGACAAAAGTAGTAGAATTAAAGATCGTCACACTTCGATAGTTTTCGAATAGTCAACGTTGATTGTATTGAAATTCAAAAGTCAAACTAAACGTCACCGACCGAAAATTGACTAACACTCAACATGAATCGTTTGTTTAGAACTACGACCTCAAAACAAATCCGTCTGAGTCTTGTCTGCTGAAAGACCGTTTTATAAATAGATCGTTTGTCAACGAAAACTTTGGGTCGATCGATTTTCAATCAGTTTTAATTAGAATCAATCTATTGATCGACTAATCGAATTCTTGATCGCTCGATCTGATCTGCAATGTTCGATTTGTATATCGCATTTATCTATAAATACAAAGGTTACATTTTTATTTGTTATGTACGTCATATAATCCAGGCCGAAGGCTTCGTCTGTCCGTCGGTCGGTCGGTCGATTGAGAACCATCTAGTCTGATATAGCATTTTTATCGCTATGACTTTGTAAAACGTTCCCAATGTTTTTATTGTAGATCTATCAATACACTATATATATATATATATATATATATATATATATATATATATATATATATATATATATATATATATATATATATATATATATATATATTCATATCTAGGCAGCATCTTCTCTTGCAGGCAAATGTTGTTGAATATAAGAGACAACTCCTGTCTAGATATCCTGTGGTAGATCCTTTCAATAGTCCGAATCAGGATCTTAGTTTCGGAGGGGAATTGGCTGATGAATTGGCCATAGTTTGGATTTGTCTGCCAAGTACTTTCAGACCAATGCGGGTCAATCTTCAGTGGAATGAGGTTAATCAGATACAGACCATGTGTTAGTATTATAGAAGGTATTGGCGAGAATCATGTAACAAGTACGAAACTATACTTAGAACTATAGACATTTAGTACATAAAATTACTGATATTAAAGTTAATTCTGTTAATTATTTTTTTTTTTAAATATAGGGCTTCTAATATATAGAGTTTTTGTTTGTTAGTACTATATTCTAAGACTTTTGGTATTTTTGGAATATATATATGTGTATATATACATATATATATATATATATATACAGAAGGAGAGAGACAAAGAAATTGAAAGAGAGAGAGAGAGAAAGAGAGAGAGAGAGGGAGAAAAGATAATACATTAACCTTTGTGTAGAAAAAGAGTTAAATAAGTTTTTCCTTTGGATTGTAATTGAAAATAAATATCATAAATCAAATGAATTTTGAATGCATTTACATTTTTCAACCTGTGTAAATTTTATACACCGATCAAACTTTTTCATGAGTATATTTGATATTTTATATATCATAACTATGTATATTCTTGAAATGAGCAGACACAATTGTCTGTCGATAAAGTGATTTTAAACGGAATATGTAACTTTACTCTGACTAACTAATGTTAACACAATGTTACATATATATATATATATATATATATATATATATATATATATATATATATATATATATGTCAGGTCATTTGATATTTCAATAACTATGTTTTTTATATTTTATTTTTTATTTTCATTTTTTTTACTACATTACCCCCAAAAAATTACATTACTGTAAGATGTATTTTTACGGTCCGTTTCTTTTGCCATAGGCCCAAACCATTTTTATGTCAATATCATCTCTTCAACACTGCAAAATCATCAGAAAAACCCACAAAGAATATATATATATATATATATATATATATATATATATATATATATATATATATATATATATATATGAATTAGATATTATATTTTTCATTTTTCAATTCCTATTTTGTTAACCATTGTTTTTTAATCGGGATTAACTGCATATTTCTACTCTATCACATTTTATCCTATATATAAGCCAGACCAGAAAGCTATAGTTTGCAACCCTCCTACTATCAGTTTCTAAGAACCCTTAATTAGACATTATAATTTTCAACACCGAGTAAGTCTTCTGAACTTTTTGTGTGATTTTGCTTTTTCTATAGTTTTATTATTAATTTGCATACACCCTGAATACACTCTTCACTGTTATCTACTGCATCGATAGCAAGCAAATTTCACGGCTGGATAACTTTTTCGTTTTTGGACTACCAATTACCACCTGAATTGTTTTTTAATCGACTTCTTTGTCATTTTTCTTGAAATAGTTTTAAACTTTATGACTTGGACGAACTGTATAAGTTTAACAAAATAATGTGTGTTTTGGCCGATATATTTGATATTTTATATATATATTTTATGTATTTTTTAATATATTTTTATATATTTTCTAAGCTTAATTTTTATTACCTGCAGTAATGGCATTGCGGTAATGGTCCTCGGAGGAGAAGATTTTCTTTGAAAACTTATGAGTTATGGACGCAGTATCACTTCTTGTTTTTGAACTTTAATAACATCTGATTAATTTCTCATTTTATTATGTCATTTAATTAATATTATTGCTCTATACACTATATTGAGCTTTTTTTTATCCTGATAGTCTACTGACTAAATATATTATTTATATCTTTAAAGTATTCGCTTATGCTCTCTCTCTCGTCCCCTCTCTCTCCCCCCTTTCTCTCTCTCTCTATATATATATATATATGTGTGTGTGTGTGTGTATGTGTGTGTGTGTGTGAGTGTGAACATGGTCACGAAAATGTGGACAGAGTTAAATTCAGTGAAAATTAGTGCACAAACGCATCATTAAAATTAGGCCAAGATATTTCGGTCGGAGAATCCCGACCCTATTCATTTCGAACCTTTCGACCGAAAATCTGGGTCCAACTTTCATGATGCGTTTATTTTCAATGAATGTCACTGTTTCATTACTTTTCCATAACAATTTTTACATCTCGTCTGAAATTTGTATTTCTATATTTACTCCATCTTATCTATATACATACACACACATATATATATATAAATATATATATATATATATATATATATATATATATATATATATATATATATATATATATATATATATATATATAAAGTATAAAGGTATACTCAAAAAAGAATAAAAGGGAAATACCAGTAGAGTGCTCAATTAAATTAAATTAAGAGCGTAACATTTTTATTTTTAAATACAGATTTTAATCAGACATGGAGCAGTGGTTTCTGACAAGAAACGGGTTTAAATTCCCGATTCCGTCTTCTTCAGCATAGTCTGAAATAGTAAATGATGGAATTTCTTCAAAAAGCTCTTATAACCGTTATGAAACGCTATGTACACAGAATTTTGAAATGGAGGGCCGACGGGACGCTTACATAAGAAAAAGCCGTTAAGTAAGAGATTCTATATTTAGAAGTGAAGAACGAGAAGGAAGGAAGAAAGAAAGAAAGAAAGAAAGAAAAGAGAGAAAGAAAGAAAGAAAGAAAGAAAGGAGGGGAAAAATAA
The DNA here is from genome assembly GCA_963556195.1 of Sepiola atlantica. Lineage (NCBI taxonomy): Eukaryota > Metazoa > Mollusca > Cephalopoda > Sepiida > Sepiolidae > Sepiola > Sepiola atlantica. The sequence goes on along the minus strand of OY744544.1, from coordinate 1,573,247 downwards.
AATAAAATAAAATTTATAATAATAAAATATTGTTTTTATATTTATATATATTATTTTTATATGTAGAACATAATTAAGGGTACGCAACTCTAATTAATTAAATTATCTAAAAAGGGGAGGTAACTATTTATTATTATATAAAATATATTTATGTATATATAAATTTCCGATTCTTTCAATTAATAAATATCAATTTAAAGTAAAAATATAAATATAGATAAATATATAAATAAAAAATCAATAAATAAAAATCAATATATAAATAAAAAATCAATCAATATATAATTAAAATATCAATATATAAATAAAAAATCAATATATAAATTAAAAATCAATATATAAATGAAAAATCAAAAATCTATATATAAATAAAATAAAATGAAAAAATCAATATATGAATAAAAAATTCGATATATAAATAAAATCAATATATAAATAAAAAATAATAATATGTAAATAAAGAATCAAAAATCAAAATATAAATAAAAATATAAATAAAAATATAAATAAAAATATAAATATATAAATAAAAATAAAAATCAAAAATCAAAATATAAATACATCAATATATAAATAAAAAATAAAAAATCAATATATAAATAAAAAATCAAAATTCATATATAAATATATTAATAAAAAAATCAAAATTCATATATAAATAAAAAAATATATATATATAAATAAAAAATCTATATATGAATAAAAAATCAATATGTAAATAAAAAATCAATAAAAAATCAAAAAATAAATATACACATACACACGTACATATACACATATACATACACACATATTTTTTATTCATGTATTGATTTTTTATTTATATATATATATATATATTTTTTTTATTTATATGTGAATTTTTATTTTTTTATTAATATATTTATATATGAATTTTTATTTTTTATTTATATATTGATTTTTTATTTTTTATTTATATATTGATTTATTTATATTTTGAGTTTTGATTTTTATTTTTATTTATATATTTATATTTTTATTTATATTTTTATTTATATTTTTATTTACATTTTGATTTTTGATTCTTTATTTACATATTATTATTTTTTATTTATATATTGATTTTATTCATATATCGAATTTTTTATTTTTTATATTGATTTTTTTATTTTATTTTATTTATATATAGATTTTTGATTTTTGATTCATATATTGATTTTTTATTTATATATTGATTCTTCATTTATATATTGATATTTTAATTATATATAGATTATTTATTAATTGAAAGAATCGGAAATTTATATATACATAAATATATTTTATATAATAATAAATAGTTACCTCCCCTTTTTTGGATAATTTAATTAATTAGAGTTGTGTACCCTTAATTATGTTCTACATATAAAAATAATATATATAAATATAAAAACAATATTTTATTATTATAAATTTTATTTTATTTTATTTTTCCCCTCCTTTCTTTCTTTCTTTCTTTCTTTCTCTCTTTTCTTTCTTTCTTTCTTTCTTTCTTTCTTTCTTCCTTCCTTCTCGTTCTTCACTTCTAAATATAGAATCTCTTACTTAACGGCTTTTTCTGATCTAAGCGTCCTGTCGGCCTTCCATTTCAAAATTCTGTGTACATAGCGTTTCATAACGGTTATAAGTGTTTTTTGAAGAAATTCCATCATTTACTATTTCAGACTATGCTGAAGAAGACGGAATCGGGAATTTAAACCCGTTTCTTGTCAGAAACCACTGGTCCATGTCTGATTAAAATTTGTATTTAGAAATAATATATATATATATATATATATATATATATATATATATATATATATATATATATATATATAATATTAAATGAAATAATAAAATAAGGTGTCAATTAAATTTTATTAGAATTCAAAGTTCAAGCAAAGTATCTTTACGTCCTTAACTCATGAGTTTTCAAAGATAATTCTTCTCCTCAGAGGACAATTACCGCAGTGACATTACTGCATGTAATAAAATTACACTTTGAAAATACATAAGAATATATACAAAAATACATAAAAGTATATAACATCAAATATATCAACCAAAAAACATACGTTTTTTTAAATCTATACAATCCATCCACGTATACAATTTAAAAACATATTGAGGAAAGATATCCAGGAGGTTGACTGAAGATTGATGCAGGTAATAAGTGACAGTCTAAAAATGACCAAATATTCAAAATAACACAGTATTCGCCGCACAGATAAGATCTTTTCTGTATGCCTTATACGAGGAATCATGCACCTTCTACAAGTAATGTTACCTCAAGTAACATCACTAAGCTGGATACTCCACCTTACCAGATTAATTCTTGTCTTAGAATCCGGTAGGACCAATAGACCACAATAAATATATACTATAACATAGTTAACTGGTCAATTGGAGCGAGGAAAGTTAATTTTCTTAAGTTCTTTACTAACTCAACGTTTGACAAGTAAAGTAGAACTTGAATGGAATATTCGAATATCTATGTATCTCATATAGTGATTAAATGAAACAAAACACAAGTACTAAATGTTTGAAACATAGGTGATGGCTAGTGTAAGCTTAAAATTGGGGCCGCTTACGAAAAAAAAATGAGATACAAATAGATGGTGGCAGTGGGAAATTGAGTTGACAGTAGAGAGTGTGAGGGTATGGTAGTGGTTGGAGTTATAAGATCGTTAGGTAGAGGGGTAGACATTAAAATAATTGTGGAAGGAGTGGGGACGAAATTAGTAGTGGTTAGAATTAATTTAAACTGTGAATGGGGCAGGTGCGGACATGAGACATGTTTATTGAATCTTTTTTAAAATTAGCCTTGAGATGCCAGAGTGGGAGTGTTGAAAAAGTCAGTGTCATGTAAAAGGACAGTGTAGGAGGGAAAAGGGAGGGAAGAGAAGATGGCGAGACCAAGATAAGGCATGGGGAATATATATATATATATATATATATATGTATATATATATATACATATACATAAGCACCAAAACATTTACACAATAAAACATATCTATACATATATGCACATATACATACACAAAACACACACGTAAAATCGCACCCAATGTGTGTAAAACTGAAAATAAATAGGAGAATAATATTATTTTTGCCATGACGTGCTCGAGTGATTGACTTGAAACAAAAAGTTGTAAGGATATTAAAAAGTGTAGTTTTGTCTATTATTTAAAGTAAATTATAAATGTTAGCTATATATATATATATTTATCGTTGTAATAATTAACATAAACATAGATATTCGAATATTCCATTCAAGTTCTACTTTACTTGTCAAACGTTGAGTTAGTAAAGAACTTAAGAAAATTAATTTTCCTCGCTCCAATTGACCAGTTAACTATATTATAGTATATATTTGGTCCAACCGGATTCTAAGACAATAATTAATCTAGTCTGGTGGAGTATCCAGCTTAGTGATGTTACTTGAGGTAACATTACTTGTAGAAGGTGCATGGTTCCTCGTATAAGCCATACAGCAAGTTCTTATCTGTGCGGCGAATACTGTGTTATTTTGAATATTTGGTCAGGGTTAAATTGTAGGGGGAGTATCTTCATGTCAGGTTGTCCTGACAAACCTTTGTACAGAGAGACCGAACACAATCGACGTTGATGTCTAGTAGGTAACTCAAATACTCCCATTTATATATATATATATATATATATATATATATATATATATATATATATATATATATGTGTGTGTGTGTGTGTATGTGTGTGTATATGTACTTACAATATTACAAGCCTCTGTTCATAGATGTACTGTATTGGGTGACGTGTATTTTTCCCCAGAAAGTCTCGGTCGGACGTCAGACCATTAGCGGAAAGGGGTTTTACTTCTTAAGAATATCATACATCGTCTAAGAGTTTTACTTTCATAGAAATGGCCTTTATAGTATGTTGTATTGATTTTCGTACCATCGACTCGATACGCAAACAACTTTTAATGCGAGCCCGACACTGATTAACTGTTTGATTATAGCGCGTTAAGAAGAACACTGTCACTAATTACCCATCTTCCTTACAAGTTTACCGTTCCATATTACCTATCTTGCCTATTATCGCAATGGTCTCAGACATGTTTATATTCTCCAACCGTAAAGTAATGAGTTTGGACAGAAAAGACGTATCGGGTATATAGGTATTAAGTTCATATCTCTGTTTTCAAGTTTATTTCTGGCTTAACGGTAAGATCAGCTAGTCATACACAGATAGCTGTTTTATCGTTTCACGGCTCGTCAGTATGGCTAGATGGTGCAAGCGTCTTACCTCTGATATTCGAAACTCAGACGCCAGGTCATTCCGATCGTGACAGTGTCAGCGCGTGTGATCTCCCGAAGGACTCATTGAGTTGTGTCAGCAACGGTCACTTCTAACGAAAGACAACCCCTAAACCTTTACTCTAACCCCAAACCTTAACCCTAACATAGAAAATGTTAAAAAAGAAGAAAACATTGACAAAAAATGAAAAAAAACTAAACAAACAAGAAATTGGTTTAAAACAGTGGTTTCGTTATTTGTTATATATATAAAAATAAAATCATCTTTTGAAATTTTTCGGTACACAAAAAAAATATTTTATTTAAAAGTATTTGATTAACAATAGTTCTTTTGACCCAAAAATAAATAAACATCTAATTAATAACAGTTGTTTAGCCATGGTTTGTTCGTTATTTATTTTCATATATGTATTTTACTTTGATTTTTTACGTCTGAATTTAGTGTCTTCCAGTCTTCAATTTATCGTTTGGCAGTTTTCGCCTCGTCAACTCTCAAACGCTTCCGAGACATGCCCGAACGTTGACGATGCGAAGTTACGGAAATAGTACCTTAAATAAAATACATTCAACACAGAGCATCAATAATACCACCAAACAAACAAATAACATAAACAAAATACAAAAATAAAATTGAATAAAAGAAAAACTATAAAATATAAACAATTGAGAGAGAATAATAGCTGTAATCCTTGAAATAAATACTTACAGGCGTTACACGGATTCTTCATCACCAAGGTATGCAACCTTAACGCATCAGCCGAGTCCAATCTATCGATGATGCAGACAAACCACAAGTACTTGCTTTCGCAAATTGGCTTGTGGAAAATCAGTTGGTGTTAAAAGATGTGCTGTGGTCGGACGAGGCTAATTTCTCGCTTGACGGCTTGGTTAACCGCCACAACTGTGTTATTTGAAGCTTTAAAAATCCAAAAGCGGTCTTATCTAAAATTCTGCATCCAGAAAAGTTCTGTGTGTGAATGGCATTAACTGGCGAATATCGATTGCAACCATTTTTCTTCTTCGACACGACAATTGATCGAGTGAATTATTGTTACAAATTAGATTAACTCTGCTTTCTTTTGATTACATTTAGTTTCATTTAATATGATATAATTTGCATTTAATAAAGACTTTATAACGTGCGTTCATTTTGACTCAACCTGTATGTATATACCCTATTTATAAATAGATATGTCTTTTTCTTCACTTTCTTTTTCGGTAAAGGCTTTGTTTATAGAAGTCCGCCCGATGTTTTCCGCGTGAAATCCGTCAGTGGCTGCGCTCGGTGAAAAATAGGAATGTCGTCTCTCGTTTGAAACATCGTTAAATTTGAATATTATGAAGGTAAACGTATTTATATATATATATATATATATAGTATACATTTTTATTCATACAAACATTGTTGGTTACATATGTGCATACATGTGTCGGTTGTTATCTTCATAAATAGTGTAGGAGTATTTTTGAAAAGTACAACTGAAACATGTATGCACATATGTAACCAACAATGTTTGTATGAATAAAAATATATACTATATAACAGATCTACTTGTTATTGATCCCTTTTTATAAACAGTGGAATTTCAACGGATTAACATCTAAAGAAACTAATATAATCCATGTATTATATATATATATATATATATATATATATATATATATATATTTATTTATTTTTGTGCAGAAAAAATAGTACAATATTCGTACCGTCGGTTTCAAGCACAGAAGCCATCCAGCTCTTATCAGCTTCTGTTGTCATCTCTAACTAACTTTTAAAATGATGGACCTGAAATTGCTTTGGCATATTACTATATAGAGACTATCGTTACCCAATTATTCCACTGGATAATATCGATGAAATCTCGAGATAGTGGCGTTAGTATGATGACCACAGAAGCTGAAGAGAGCCGGATGGTTAAGTCCTTCTGTGCTTGAAACCGATGGTACGAATGTTGTACTAATTTTTCTGTACCAAAATAAATAAATATTACGTCTTAATTTTTAATTTTTAACTTTAATTCTCAATTAATCGAGCATACCGCTGGGATTTTTCCTGCTATATTACAAAGAAGTTTATATATATATATATATATATATATATATATATATATATATATATATATATATATATATATATATATATATATATATGTGTGTGTGTTTATTTGTGCGCACGTACATAGTAAAAGTTGACAAGAATCTCCGCAAGTTCCGCCATATATTCGAACGAGCAAGGCTTTCGTTTGATGTATCTCATGTAGCAATTGACACATTCTCTTTAATTCCTAGTGCTATCAGCTTACATTGGAGTCACTTCCAAGAAAAATGACAAAACTGTCGACCAATTCTGAGATGTCATAAAAGCCAGCAATTCAGAGTCAACGCTCCGAGTGCGTATATCAAAAGAATCCCATATTCAAAGAGCAAAATCAAATATGTAGAAACAACTCATACAGAAACCTTACACGTATGCAAATTAAGTTACAACTGGAAACTTTCGTAAAAAGTGTACAGTATTTTATAAAAGAAACGTGTGTATGGACAGGGATAGTTTGTGTAAAATAAGGGAACATGTGCTACACTGGTAGAAAATGTGACTTGTTTCTTCTAACGCCATCAAAAACCAAACTTCTCTCCTTTCACTATCAACGCTCGGATCTATGTTTTGGCCCAGTCAAAATGAATGACCCTCCTATTGAAGAAGCCCTATGCTAAAACCAGAAGTTAGGACTGATTTCCACTCAAGATCTTGAATAGAAGACGTATACCCAGTATGTTGATAAAGTCGCCGCAAAAAAGGTTTGGTACTACAACCTCTGCATGAATTACCAGTTGCAATCCTGTATCTATATAAGAGTCACAAAAGCCATAAGATTGATACGACTGCCACATCTGGAGAGGTGAAGCATTGGCCACTCATTCTTGCCTTAACAAAGTAAGAAATTGACTGCGAATTCGAGTGGGGAGGGATATCTTTTTTAATACTCCAGACACGTGATGATGGGGCAACAACGAATAGAAATTGACGATTTCGTCATTTAAATATCAAAAGATTAAAAATGTTAAAAACGAAACCAGATTAGTCACTAATAATCGGACGAGCTTGTTGTTTTAATGATAGATTTTAAATGTGTGTGAAAGGTGATAACGTACGTAAGAGCATGTAATGGCTTAGCGTATTATTATATATCGGTAAACGTGAAAATTTCACAGTTGCATATTAGTGCTGTGTGTAAAAAAATTCAATTTTATGGACGTCCGGCGCGCACGCAGACCCCATGCTTTAATTGCACCTCTTTTTCTCACCCTGGGGCATGCTTATTTAAGTACTCTGGTTAATGTAGTTTTAGAATACATCTTGGTTTGGGAGTCTATCTCAAAAACATTTTTAGGAGTTTGTGACATATTGCCGATTCTATACACGTCCGGCGCGAATGCAGACCCCATGATATAATTGTACCACTTGTGTTCACCCTGTAAATGCTTATCTAAGTACTCTGGTTAATGTAGTTTTAGAATATATCTGGTTATGGGGGTCTAACTCCAAAATCCTTGTAGGAGCTTGTAACATATTTCCATTCTATAAACGACCAGCGCGAAAGCAGACCCCACGATATTATTGTATCATCTTTGGACAGAATAAATACGACAATTAGTCCCTCGCTTGATGCGTATTTTAGTGAGAGTTTTAAGTTCGACATAACAGAATGAAATAAATAAAACTACTTCTTGTAGTGCAATCTTTGGCGATCATGTGATCCCATCTTTAAAAATGATGGAGGGTGATAACCTGCATACGGACCTGAAATTGCTTTGGCATATTACTATATAGAGATTATTGTTACTCATGGAAATATCAAATATGCCAGTGGATAACATCGATGAAATCTCGAGATAGTTCCGTTAGTAAGGCAACATCTTTGGGAACAGTTTTACAAACTGGTCAAAAGCAAATTAATTCATATCTGCTCGGACATCTTCTAGGTAAATACGATTCTATTGGTCATCTGTCGCCCCGGACACAGGTGAAAAATCAGTTGGCAGGAGTAAATAGGAATTTGCAATGACATACACGCTACTCTGCTCTAGTGGCTATGAAATTGAATAAAGAAATAATAGATATTCGAGCCTTGAAGGGGAGTCGCTCTATTGAGACAATCGCATTGTTCTTTAGACGATTTGATTTTCTATTATCTCATCATTTATTTCTTCTGTTACTTCTTACATTTAAAGTCTATTATAAACATATTATTGGATTAATAATTGAACCATTTTTAAAACATGTATTCTTTTTATATTTCTATATTTGTTCAAAGTAAGGTATGTGTATAAATGCATATATTTCTATGTATAGGATTCACTTCTAAAAAGATTAACCGATTGTTACGAATTGTTCGAACGCAGCTTTTAGGCAGGAGAATGGGTAATATAGATAATTGAGTTCAATTTATTATTATGTAAACAGTAGAAAGAGGGAGTCGAAGCCCTTTGTGAAAATTCAAACACATCTGATTTATGTGGAATTTTAACAATAGGTATTAGAAAGTAATTCATAAATGTTCCTCTAATTTCAGCTTCTTTAGAGTATTTTAAAGGGTTTTAGGAACCATAATAGTGGCATAACCACTAATTTAAATATTCAAATATTGCAGATGTGCATTAAACTTGATCAATAGTTATTAGACAACAACTAAGTAAGATTTATTGCATTTTATTTTTTCTTAAGACCATTTAAGGTTTAGCCTAAAATTTTGTAGATTATTTTAGAATCAAAAGTATTGAATGGATGCTGATGAAATGTAAAATAAGGTTTAGTTGCATTAGAAGGACATAAAAGCGGGTGCAAAACTGTTACTGTTATAGAATTAACTTTAACCTTCTGAGACGGGTATTCTACACGTATATATATATATATATATATATATATATATATATATATATATATATATATATAATAGAAAAAAAAAAAAAGAAATGTGAAAAAGAGGGAAATTAAAAATAAGTAGATTGGTTTGGTTGTTTTGTTTTACGGCATATCAACCCTTTTCAGGTTATTTAATGCTGAATCCGGTCATTTTGGTGAAAGTTTTTTGCTTCAAGTTCTTTATATTTTAGGTATCTATTAATGGTGTTCAGTTGAGTGAAGGGGGAGGGAGAGGGGAGGGGAAGGGGGAATGAGGGAAATTATTGTTTTTTGTTTGGGATTTTTAAGAAAATCATTGAGTTTTGAAAAAAAATATTACATCAATATTTGGTGCATTTTGGGGCAGGAAGTCAATAACTTCAGACAGTTTTATCTGATAGCGCCAGAAGACTGTATTTTCCCCATAGATTTGGTCCTTACAGGTACTACCACTCCGCGCCAGAGTGGACCTAAGAGCAACTAAGGTGCAACTTTACATTCCCCACAGCCCATAAGTAGAAGCCTCACTACTGGATGTATTTTAAGCTCATATACAGGACCTAAAAATAAGTAGAAGCAGAAAAGCGAAAAAAATTAAAAAAACAAAGGAAAACGATGAAGTGCAAATAAGAAAAAAATTATAATAAGCAGAAGGGGACGAAAGTAAAGAAAAGGCAACGAAGAAGAAAAAAAAAGAATTAAAAAAAGACGAAGAAAAGAAATAAAACGAGAAGTATTAAATGAAAGAACACAGGAAAAGAAAGATACACAAAAAGGAAGAACAATGGAAAAAAGAAGAAAAATCTGAAACAGAAAGAAATATAAAAAAGAAAATTAAAAAAGAATTGTCAAAATCAAAATTCTATCTCCAGGAGATGCTTTTTCCAGAATGTTTGTCCACATCAAAGAATGTAGCAACGTATAGATTTCTCTAAAGTGTGATAACCTTAATTTAAAAAGGACTAATGAAAGTGAGCTAATTTCTTACAATGCGGGACGCGTTAAAAAATACCTTTTAAAGGCAACAGGGCTTCACATTTTACATTTGTTCAAACAACTTGAATGACAGTATCGATTCAAATTTCGAACAGTAGCTGCATGAAAAATTGATACTTTCTTATGAAATGTCTGATGTGTATTGTCATTATTTTTACTTATTGCACTTTTTGCACTTGGCACTGACGATGACCAAACCGAGGAGTTTTTAAGTGTTTTAAAACGTATTTTTAAAACGTATTTTTATATATTTTAAAATACTTGAAAACGTACATCTATAAATATTTTGAAATACTTTTAAAATTCTGGAAAACGATATTCTTGGTTTTAGCCGAAACAATTGTTTTTCTCCTGTGAACATCTATCCTTCACCATCATTTATAAGGGTAAAATAATTAAAGTTTATATATATATATATATATATATATATATATATATATATATATATATGTTCTGAATGCGGTTGGTTATACATCTGATGAGACCGATCTAGGTCGAAATAAGTTATGTTTACACCCTGAATGTGTGTCTAGTTTTTCTTATTGTAAAATGTATTAATGCTCTGTTAAAATGTACATTGAGCTCTCTTACTCGGATTCCCATCGAAATCATTCGAACCTGCACACACACTATATATATATATATATATATATATATATATATATATATATATATATATTCTCTAATTCATAATTAACTGTTCATTTGTTGAGGCCTGATACTAATACAAAAACATATATACACATCTACACATATCTCAATTCATATAAATAGAGATATCTATATAAAAAAAGTAGCACATTGAATAACTTCTAAAAATGCATTCCAAGAATATATTAGGAGAACAAAAAAAATGACATATTACTGACAGGTTCACGAAGAGTTTCTGTCTTCAGACGAGTGCATTTCCTTTAAAAACTCTGCTCTAATGTATATCTACCAAAACCTGTACCCTCTCATCTTCCACTAAGATATTAAATCGGACGATCCACGGTCGGTTTCCGTTTTTGACAGATAATATATTGGAAATATATTGGCAGCGAGATTCTACTCTACTTTCGCACGAGAAATCGACATGAATAGTTCTCTCCTACGAAACATGAGCTGATATTACTTATCCAATAAATAAATCAACAAGAGCAAACTTATAAAATATATGAATTGTTTTTCACATTAGAAGGCATTTTAAAGTGAAATACAATTTTTTGAAGAAATCAATAAGATGCCGAGATTTTTTTTTAGACAATAAATCAAATATTTCGGACGATCGGTCGTCCCTTTTTCAATGAAACTAAGAATCCGACATTGTTATTATTTTTTTTCATATTTCTCCACGCTAATCGTTGGGTGCGATCTCCGAATGGTCGACGCACCCGGTGTAATGTCAAAATTATGTGATTGTAGTGGTAGCATAAATATATGTAAATATAAGCGCCGATTACACTGATAAGTAATAAAATGTTTTTCACATTAGAAAGCATTTAGGGAGCGAGCTCCCAACGGCCGACACATTCCTGCTGTAATGTGGAGACGGTGTAATATCAAGATTATGTGATGTTGGTAGTCGCACAAATAGTTGTATATATAAAATACTATTACGGCATGTGTTCTTCAGAATTCTGTGATCTATTCCTCGCTTCTAGTTGGTCTAGTTGTATCCATCAATTCGCTGTTTTGATACCCCATTGTAATACAACTTCCTATTCCAAGAACCGTAGGCTTGTGGCACTCTCTCCCGGCTGACTGTTTTCCTCCTACCTATAACCTTCGCCTTTTCAAGACTAAGATCAATAGGCATCTCCTGTTATTGCGATAATACTATTTGTTCTTGTTAGCTCCTTACATCTAGTGGCTTCATAGCCTGTCTGGAGCAATTTCCATGAAAAAAAAATAAATAAAAAATAAGCGCCGATTACGTTGATAGGTAATAAAATGTAAATAGCCGGGGTTGTTCGAATTATTTTAAAAAAAAAATTTTTTTTTAAGAATTCCGTTTGTGGTATACGCAATTAATTTGTTTTTAAATAGTATTTTTAAAATGTAATTTTATTATAACATTTGGACATAAACTTATAACTTGTATCGAACTGTTATAAAACTATAATTAATTTGTTTGGCTAATACTGCCTACTCTCTATTTATCAAACAATTTGATGTAAATAGTTTTCAGAGTATTTAATTAATTAATAGATGATGATTTTCTAAGAAAGTTCAAAAACATAATTGACTTTCTATTCAATAGTTAAAATGTTTTCAAATGCCAGTCAACTTCGAAAGTCTCGATGTACTTCATTTTTTTGTTTGTTTAACTATTGGCAAAACATTAAAACGGCTGCCTTTATTACGACGTACGCGAAATGCATTATGGGTATTTGAGTTTGTAATTGGAATTGTTTTTAAAATACAAGTTACTACGCGCCCCTCGAAGTGTCTGTACAGTACCTGGGTCTGTCAATTTTCACTTCTACCTCGATTCTTACACGTTATTGTTTGTACAAAGTAAATAGTTGTGAAACTTTGAGGAAAAATACGCTTATTAGTATTTGCATGTAAGAGTAAGTAACTACGATGAATGTATTTACGTAGTGATTTATTGGCGAAGATACATTGAATAATATGAATTAAGCTACCGCAAAGAAGGTTGGCTCACTCTACCGTGCTAGTAAACTCCTCACACCTGACATTATCTTGTATCTCTACAAAGTCACCATCCGCCCATGCATGGAGTATTGTTGCCACATATGGGCTGGTGCATAATCTACTAGTCTCTCCATCCTTGACAAGGTCCAAAAAAGAGTCGCCAACCTAATAGGTCCCTCACTATCAACCAAGATCCAGTCCCTATCCCATCGCCGCAATGTAGCATCCTTATGCTTGTTTTACAAATACTTCAATGGATTGTGCTGCGATGAATTGTCTGCTCTGGTGCCCCCCTCGACGTAAGTTCACTAGACCAACTCGACAATCGACTAAATCACTGTGGAGGTCCCCAGATGCCAGAGAGCCTTCTACTCTAATAGCTTTTTTCCCTAGTGTGCTGGCCTCTGGAACTCTCTCCCTGCCCCCTGTTTCCCCGACGTTACTCACATGCAGAAGTTTAAAACTAATGTAAACAGACATCTCGCTGCGCAGATTCCAATTTGGGTTGAGCCCCCCAACTCTCTCCCTTTTCTTTCTTCTCTAGCCCCTTACGTCTAAGTGGCGGCCTGCCTTGTCTGGGGTGAACTATGTTAAAAAAAGCAAAAATAATTCGCTTTGAACTAGATATGAATACCATTTATATCAACTGGTTGGCGGATTATAAAAAAATACTTAGTTAAAAATATTAATGCAATGCTCTAATATGTTATTATGTAAATTTTGTTGAATTCATAGTTTCGGTCTCATAGAGTCAGATAGGAAATCTCTATTAGTGAAAAATAATGAGATTTGAAATAGAAGTAGAAGCATAGTTTCGGTTCAGACAAATAGATGCAAGATTTTCATTGGTAATAGATATGTATATAGTAATTGCACATCAAATTAAGCATACATATATACACACGCATGTCTATCTACGTGCATACGGTTCCTTTATATATCTTCAGATATCTATGGTGTATTTACCGACGGCAATAATCAGTGTACAAAGGTCAGAGTTTTTCAGTTTTTGATACAAACCGGAGCCGGCTTCTGATTTACGTTTCTCTCACATTCGCCCAGCCGAAAGCCGAACCCAGAGTTTTGTCACGAGAGACAAGCAGACAGACTATACGACAGATATTGATGCAGTCATCTTCACCGGCCCGTTCCCCGACCGTCGACCGGAAGGAAACAACGTCTGGCTTTTCTGTTTATACAAACTCTTTGATCGCATCGGTCCTCACTACCTCTCCCCATCCACTTGCTCGATTTTTCCTCTCGTTTCTATGGTTACGAGCGCGTCCAAAGTTTCACCTGCATAATCACGCGACGAAAAAGTTAAAAATTTGAATGCGCATGCGCTGTGGCCGTCTATGATCAGTTTTAATTATACTACAACAAAACTGATCACATGATTAGACCATTATCATATGTTATAGAGCCATTTGGATATGAGTGTTATTCAACTCTCTCAGTTGTGCGTGACGATTTGGTGAACATATTGTTCTTTAAGCCACTCTTTAATAGATACTCGAGAATAAAAGACAAATCAGGTTTCATAGTAACATATATACATATATATAAGTAAAAAAACTAAACTAAACAAAAACCTTACAATTTAAAAATTAAAACCTAAAATAGAAATACAAGGAAACACGTGTTAAAATAAATTCACCAATCATATTGACACAACAAAGAAACAAGATACAGCCCAATCTATAGAAAACAGAACAATAGAACAGAATATAGGAAGTAACACTAACCAGACATTTGCTCGTGGGAAGCCCAACGATTGGTTGAAAGAACAACAAAGAATCTGATTGGTTAACTAGCTAGCCGTGTATATAAAACCACCCAGCAAAAATAGCTTGAAGATTTCCCCCGAGGATGAAACGCAGAAGCCTCTGTTTAGCTTAATTGCCATAAATATATTTTCATAGCTTACTACCTAGCTCTACTTACGTATCGAGCACTGTTGAAGTAAATACTGAAAATTGGCACATAAAAAATGATATCTCCTTATAAAATTTTATGTGGATACATGAAATAGTAATATATATATATATATATATATATATATATATATATATATATATATATATATATATATATATATATATATATATATATATATATATTAATAATGGAGATTTTGTATCTGGCAGTCTGAAGCCAAACTAAACTATTACTTCTATTAATTATACTATTAAACTATTTCAAATGCTCGTTACTGGGTTACTGAGAAGATTAATACTATATACTACTACTCTGTATCCGTACCGTGTATACTGTGGATGCTGTGTAATAAAGTTGCAGTGAAAAAAATTATGAACACCGAAAGTAAGATGTGTGCTGTTGTTATTCTGTCAACAGGTATACGAAACCTGTTACGAACAAAGAGAAAGAGAGAAGCAGAAAACCTCTACACACTACATTTACGACTACAAGGCGCATCTATGATCAGTCTAATTAAAACTGATATCGGACATCACATACAATTCTAACGGACACGCGACGTTATTAGTTTACGTGGAGAAGATTCGCTTTCGCTATGCTACAGTTCACGTTATCAACAATAGAAACGATCAGAATGTATTTAGGATATGACAATAATTCTACAATTAACTTCAGAACCAAATAACTGCTAAAGTATGCGTATCAATATCTGTCTTTATCACGTCTTTCTTACTTATCCTTACTTCCTGATATTTTATCCACAATCATTTTGAACCTGTACAAGTCTGCTTTAAATAAGATAGATTACCTCTACTGGGCTACGAAAACACCTCACCTCTGCCAGTATCATATATCTCTACAAAGCCACCATTTGCCGATGCTTGGAGTATTGTTGTCACATCTAGGTTAGTGGACGAAACGCTACCCTGTCCTTATTGGACAAGATCCACAAAAGATTATCTAATCTAATAGGACCCTCGCTATCAAGCATGCTCCAGCCTCTGTCCCATCACCGTAATGTTGCATCTCTGTGCTTGCTTTACAAGCACTTTAATGAGACTTGCTCCAACGAATGTGCTGCACTGGTGCCCCATTCTACGTAAATACCCCTGATTTACCCGTCAGTCAGCAGGTTCTCACCCCTTCACTGCTGAGGTCCCAAAATGCTGGAGTGCTTTTTACTCTATTAGCTTTTTTACTCGTATTGCCAGCTTTTCGAATTCTTTTCCTTGTTCTCTGACCCTACTAACATATACACATTTAAATGTAATGTGAACAAGTATTTCGCTGCAAATCTCCCCATATAGAATTTCCCTAATTCACAGTACGTCTTAGTGACATTGTGCCTTGTTTGGGGTTAACTTAAGTAAAACAAACTGTTTTTAAATAAATAAAAAAAGATGCATGATAAGTGCTCGACTGAGCTCTAATCTCTGTTTCATCCATGTTAAACTTTCACGGCAAGTATATCTCTATAAACCAACATTCGCCCATGTATGGAGTATTGTTGCCGCATTTGGGCTGGTGCGACAAACACTAACAACTCTCTCTCTCTATCTATCTTTCTCTCTCTCTCTATCTCTCTCTCTCTCTGTCTCTCTCTCTCTCTCTCTTGTACATTGTGCTAAAAGAGTTTCTGGATGACAATATATATAGATACTCCGAAGCCGACAATAAATGACGAACTTGCTATGTATCACAAACCGGAATTAAAAATGACAAAAGAAGTTTACAACTTTCAACAAGAAATATTACATAATTTTTGTAATTGCTTGAAAATTAACTTTCGAAGCAATTTTTTTAGATTCGTTCGACGCAACATTTTCTGATCTGGATGACATAAAAACAAAAATCGATCACGGAAGAAGTTTCAACAGTATCTCTCTCAAAAATTCGATCTTGTAAATGAAAAAAAAAGTCAAGCTCCGGTATCTATGTAAATATTAAATTATAAACAACGTAAAAATAAATAAGATTTAAAAAAAATCAATTTATACAAGGAAACCAGGTTTGTCTAATCGTAGACGCTTCTGGCCACAGGTCGTTTAGATAAATTTATCTCTCCTTCTTCGTCTCTCATCAACATTTTGTGACGTGATTCACTGTTCACGGTTATCCCTCATCTGTTTAAGTTGATAGTATTATCACTTAGCGAATTCATCACTTATCACTTCATCCATTTGTGAGGTCATCCATTGTGCACAGGGACAAGCAAGAAAAATGAACACGATAACTAAATCCACAGCATTTTCGTAGTATTCTAGTCTAGCATATGTATATATATTAAATCGCTTAGATCGCTTAATCCTTTTGGGGAACTTTGAACACCCTCCCTCTTTTTTTCTCCCCTAACGCAGTGCCTTTTAATCGCTTTTAAGTAAATCATTAAATTGACTTTTAATCGATCTATTGTTAATTTAGGGACTTTCAAATCCGCATTTGCTCTTTCTTTCGACAATATTATTAATTAAAACTATCGATTTTCTCCTGACGAGATGATAGTCGTAAGGGCCTTAGAGAGATTTCCGTGTATCATTTTTAAATATATATATATATATATATATATATATATATATATATATATATATATATATATATATATTAGTAATATGTTAAGAAGGCTGAAAGCAATGCAGAGTGCCGGATAGGTTGTAAGCTGGAAGAAACAAAAATAATAAATCGAAGTAAGTCCCCCCACTTCGACTTATTATTTTTGTTTCTTCCAGCTTACAACCTATCCGGAACTCTGCACTGACCTCAGCCTTCTTAAAATATTACTACTATTCCTTGCAATGCTTCAAGCAAACTACCATTCTGTATATATATATATATATATATATATATATATATATATATATATAGTCACTATCTTCATATTCGACCTGATTGATTGACCGTCCATGCTCTCTTTATTTTCCTTAAATATTTATGGGGTCATGGAAGATCTTTTCTCGATGTCTACCAGCTTCTATGTAATGGATGACACACGATGATGTCATCCATTTACAACATAATAAGATATCTACTCGATGACTTTCACCTCTTTTTTAATGTATGCCGCTATCCTTTTGTGACGTCATCCAACGTGTACAGAGACAAAAAATAAACAATGTCCACAGAGTTTCAGTACTATATATACATGTTTTAAAAATGTGGATGTATTGTTTTGCGTTTCTAAATAAATTACGTAAAACTAGAATTTGTGTTTTTACTTATTTATTATAATGTAAAATCCCAATGGAAATGTGATTATAGGTTGAGGTCTTCCGTGAGTCATGAAAATATTTGGAAACCACTGGTCAATGGGTACAGACGAGTCAAAGGATGTATCTGCATTAATATATTAACACAATGTTACACAGTGAAAGTCACGTGCGATCTTCAGGTTTTTGATCATTTATGATCAATTATACACCGGAAAATAACTGATTTTCTGGTTTATTGGCATAAATATTCTTTTGATTTAACACTACATTAAATTTAAAATCAGCAAGATTCGAGGAAATTAACAATGCTACTTTGCAATAAAAACCACATGGGAAAACGACTTTTAAAAAAAAATCTAAATTAATAAAATACAGTGTCTCTTGGTACATATATAAGTTGGTCTACAGATACACCTCGATGAGGCACACGAACTTATATAGCTTAGACCATTGGCAGTGAAAATAGTTATAGTAATACAAGAGCTTGCTTTGTACTCTGGCCAGTTCTTTCCAATTTACCAGGACCCACGCCAGAAAGTTCAGAATTAATACAACAAGCAGGCTGTTTAGTGCTTGGTCTATGATTGCTCATTTTGCGTGTGAATACCAAACGTGATTCGACGTCCGATTATTAATAGAAAAAAAAACTTCATACAGCATTGTGGTCAGTGCAAGTAGGTTTGTGGTGGGATTGACTACCGACTTCATAATTTATTTCTACATATTTAGAAAAGAAATAGTTTCATTGTTTCTTTTTGTTTGTAGAACGGAGAAAATAAATTAGTGTGTGTGTGTGCACATATGTGTCTTCATGTTTGTATGTGTCTGTCAAGGTATGAATATGTGTGTTACATTATGCGTAAATAAATTCATACTAGTCATTGCTTCGTCCGTTCGGCTAGTTGCCGGAGAAGAGTGTAGTTGCGTTCTATCTTTTAACAATCTTGTTTAGCTATTTGATTAGAGATCGGGACCTTTTCTTTTCAAACTTCCGCATTTGTTAAAATATAAATAAGATCGGCTCCCCTCAGTTTGGCAGCAACAAACTGAAACATCTCTTTAGATTATTGGGATTATTAGGACAACTGTTCTCATCTTGGACTTTATTCTCACAACGTTTCGGCCCATCTAACCTCCGACTTTCTTCACGTGCCGAACTCGGGAATTTTTATGTCGAACTCGGGAATCTGTACAAAATTTCCAACGGAACCCTCGAACGTTATGAGAATAACATCTAATAAAAAACAGTAGTGCGAAAAATCCAAATAATACAAATAATTAACCCTCATCAAAAAAAATTTCTAAACTTGAAACATCTCTTTTTAAAAAATTTCCGCGTGTGTTTATTTTCTCGGATTTAGATTGACTGATATACCATTTTAATATTTGCTGTGCGCTAGAAGGGTCGATAATAAGAAAACACGGTGGTATATTTACAAAAGTGTATTTACTGAGGTACAGAAATAGTATGTACATACTGCGATTCTGGGGTGATCAAAACAATAGTAGCCTCAAACTTTGACATTCCATGGTTTTCCTTGAAAGTCACCCTCCTATTCGGGTACTTTTCAATTGGAGGTGACTGCGATATATCGAGATGTGAATTCTTCTAAGACATTCTCTGATGGTCATTAGCTGACAGTCGGCGCCGCTACCTCTGCGCTATCATGCGACACTGGCTGAATGTAAGTGATATCTCAATGTAAGCTCGAATTAGTTTTACCCAATGAGCTATGCCTCAAAGCTAATGGCAGTTGGCGATATCTTTACGAATAAGCTCTAC
>OY744544.1:1513498-1548498 GCA_963556195.1 Sepiola atlantica | reverse complement strand
CATGTTTGAATAAAATATGATAAGATTTGACTTGTATATTTATTTTAAAAAATGAACAATACATGAAACAATTTACCAAAACTTCTTTATATACAATATTTCTAGTGAATATAATATTTCGACGACTATACCTTACTTTAAATTAAATTTGGCTCCAATTCATGAGTAGCATACAAAGATTCGGAAGGTCGTTGCTTTTGATGTGAGCGTGACACACAAAATAACACACACGCTATCGTATTAATGTGTGTTTTCTCGGTCGTCCGCTCTCTCCCACCCTTCGATGTAGAAAAACAATCTTAGAGGTTGGTTGGGATCGAACTATAAACCAGTCGTGCCGACGTCAAAAACCGATGTAAAAAACTGACGTCAAAATCATACGTCGCTAACCGTTGCGCCAAAAATCTTAAGAAAATTAGGTTACTTGAATGCTTTTCCAAATCTATGTGCTGTAAGCGTGACACACGAACACACATACTATCGATATATAGATTACCGACATAAATTATTTCAAAGAAAATACGGTTAGAAAATTAGTCATAAACACTTCATTTTGCTATATTTAATTATTGGTGATCTATTTGCCTTTAAGTAATGTTACCTTACTGTGCTAGAAAAAAAGTTTTGACGGTAATTCAACTTCACCGATTTCCAATACCACCACTTTTTCGCTGCCTTTCTCTCTGCAATCCAAATCGCTTCTCTTGCTTCCCAGCTGTCCTCTTCATTAATATGAGCTGATCTCCACATATGCAAATCAGACTCCACTATAAAATATTGCACTAACCTTCAAACACGACATGCGACGCACTTCATTCTCTTTCCTGCTTGCAAGTTTTCATCTTCATTTTCAAGCAATTTTAATATTTAATATTTAAAAGACATACATAAGTGATTGAGAAAAATAATCTGCGGTAGTCATTTTGATTCTGGACAGGAAGTAAGTACATAACCAGAGCGGAAGCGAGTAAAGGGCGAATTGTTTTTTAGTGATTTCTTAACTGTATTTCCTTTTAAATAATTTATGTCGGTAATAGTAATGGATACACAGTACTACATATAAGAGTTTTGTGCCTGTCCCTGTGGAGGATATGCCTGATGAGTGCGTTTTTACAGCATTCTCTCATTTATGCAAACATTGTTAAAAATAACAGAATTCGTCTGTTTAATTACATCTTTTTTATTTTTTCAATTTTTCGTATAGTCTTTTTTGTATTAAAATAACAAATTAATAAATATTCCATAGGTTTCACAGGTTTCAAGAACGTTTTCGATTCTTCGTCGAATCATCCTCAGGTGTTAAAAGCAAATGAACAAAAAAGCTGGAGAATGAAGATAATTTTTAAAAGACGACGGAGAAACGCGCATAGAACGATTTTCGTATTGTTCCATATAGGCGTTCACCTAGTCCCATATATATATATATATATATATATATATATATATATATATATATATATATATATATATATATATATATATATATATATATATTGATCAACAGCACGAAAGACGCGAAAGAACAAAAACATCTACAAGTATCCCAGCCGATTTTTCTCAAGATCTTCCTTCTTGCATCCATTGTGGGCTGGTTTGCAAATCTCTCGCAGGACTCAAATGCTATTTACGATTGAGTAAATGTAAGCATGCTACATCCATCGTAGACTAAACAAATTTTGAGTTGTCAAGACCTCATACGTCGAAATCGACGGGAAGGTCCATGATATATATATATATATATATATATATATATATATATATATATATATATATATATATATATATATATATGTGTGTGTGTAAAGGAGTAAGGCTACCAACATTTGTAAAATGCTTTTTTTAACATTTATTTATTATTTTATCATTTTAAAAATGACAAAATAACAAAATAATAAATAAATTTTGAAAAAAACAAACATTTTGTAAATGTTGGTAGCCTTACTTGTATACATATATACTTTTCTCTGCACTAATACTACCCTACCCTCTTTTATATATATATATATATATATATATATATATATATATATATATATATATATATATATATATATATATATATATATATATGGTACGTCAATGAAAATTAGTAAGACCTGCAAATGGAAGCAAATCGGTATTTTCAGTTGTTCAAAACAAGGGGTAGTTTAGTTAATAAAAACATTTATTTTTCATCTCTTTCTTTCCTTAAACCAGGCTTTTCAAAGATTAAAATCTTATCATCAGAGGAAAAATTATGATTGATAAGTTGACAGGGTAGGACTGTCAAAGTTCAAAATTTGAAAAAGTTTTCTTTTAAAATTAAAAATTAAAAATTAAAGAAATTCAAAAAAACTTCTTTAAAAAATGTTTCCAAAAGGTTCAAACGGGCATGGGAATCACCAATAACGAAATCCAAAAAACGTAGGGCTCAGAAATATTGGTAAATCCGATACCAATATTTCTGAGCCCTACATTTAATTTGAATAAATAGTATTTGTAAGAAAAAATATCTTTAATGGTGATCATTGGTGTCTTGAAAGGAATGCTTTGGTAAGCCTTCATAAAATCACATATAAATGCTCTGTACTCTGTAATCGAGTATCATCGAGCTTGTTTTTCATTGGAACAACCCCGGTCTTCACTGAATGATCTATTTTATAAGTGAAAAATCTAAATCTATATATATATATATATATATATATATATATATATATATATATATATATATATATCGTACATGTATTGTATTAGTTTCTGTAAATGTAAATCCGTGGAAACTCAAGTGTTTATAAAAAGTGCTCAATACCAAGTAGAGCTGTTTATAAGTATACGTTTTTATTTATACAAACATTATTGGTTACATATGTGCATACATGTTTCGGTTGCACTTTTCCAAGAAAGTCAACCTCATCAGACCAAGAATCAGACCAAGAATCTTCCAGAAAGATTCTTGGTCTGATGAGGTTGACTTTCTTGGAAAAGTGCAACCGAAACATGTATGCACATATGTAACCAATAATGTTTGTATAAATAAAAAATTTTATATATATATATATATATATATCCAACAATACGCATATATGACTGTGTTATCGACTAGCTTACTGAGAGAGATATATCCTTTTTAGCTTTTTAACGGCATTTTTTTTAGAAAAAGAAACATCTGATGCAATATCCTGCGATTTTACATCTGCTATCTTTGTACAAATGTGTGTGCTTAGTGCGAATCATTGCAGTTTTATTCAAGCTGGACGTAACTATAATCAAGCAAAACTTCATTGGCATTCACCACCTGT
The DNA here is from genome assembly GCA_963556195.1 of Sepiola atlantica. NCBI lineage: Eukaryota > Metazoa > Mollusca > Cephalopoda > Sepiida > Sepiolidae > Sepiola > Sepiola atlantica. The sequence goes on along the minus strand of OY744544.1, from coordinate 1,545,220 downwards.
TGGTTGGCAATAGTCGCCTTATAGCGATAAAACTAGTCATTTAACCGCGATTGTCATACTCCTCTATCTGATCAACACTTATAATAAATTAGTGTAAAAAGATGTATATATAACTTGATTCTTCTCCTAACGTGCTGTAATCTCAGTGGGGGCGTTGTACCTCTTCACCTTTCGTAAAGTCGTTCACCTCTGAGGAGGACAACTTCGATGAGCTCCCACTTTCAATAAAAAAAAGCAGGATAGATCGATGTTGTTTTTACTGATAAACTCGTTTTCGTGACATCATGTTGGTTGTTGAGTTCACAGCAAATTTAGCTTTTCTATTCTACATTTTATTCAGTTGTTTGCCTTTATTTATCAGTTTTTTTTTAGTTTTGAAGAATGATTCTTGCCGTTAGATCAAGCCGGGACACGACGGTGAAACTTGGTATCGCGTGAGTCTGTCAAAAAAACTCTTTTCGCTGAGTTGATTTTTTGTATTTAGTTATTTTGTCTTACTCTTTATATACGACATAATCACGTTGACACACTGGTTCTCGTGAGATCACTGAAAGTAATCGACGTTGAGCTTGGTCAGTACAAGATGAGTGACCATTTTGGAATATCAGGTGCTGTTTATGAGAGGATGGCGACCCATCCTTGCAAAATGAAATGTAAAAACTAGCGTTGTAATCTCCGTTGACTGGGATATACACGCGACTGACGACCGCTTGTTAATTTAATATCTTCCAAAAACTTTCTTTTTCTAAGGAAGACGGCGCAACCCGCCCAATGTGAATGTCCGTACACGGACTAGGAGGATTCTTCCACTTTCTCTTCACAAATATGTCTGTATGAATGATATACGAATATAACATTGTTTTCTGGTAGAACATTGCGTGGGGAATTTCTTACATGTCTACCCGCTGCCTACAGTCTATTTCGTCGATATGAGCACGTGTCATTATCGTTAATATATTTTAGTTGGCTCATTTGATAATGACTTCTCTCGGAGTTTGCATAAAAGAAGTCGCATATATATTGATCTTTTCTTGTTCTTTCTCTTTGTGACCGGAATTATAGAAGTAATTAAAAGAAGATTAGATAATTCCAATATTGACTTTGGGATTTGATTTTCGTTTTTACATAATATTACAAGAAGATGAACTACACCCGTCGACAATCCCTCGTGGGGTGGTGGAACTCTCGAAAACGGGGTACGTTGACTTTTACGCCCGACTTCAAAATGCAAGAACACTCTATTTTCTCCTCGAATGGAAAATTCAATTTTTTTTGTTTACATCTTCTTATGTGAAAATTTTTATTTGAACCTCATTTTTACACACCCAACATCTAATCTCGCTACAGTAGCTGCTACGTGCATTTTGTAGATCGGCATCTCGAATTGTAGTACAATGAGATAAACGTCTCGTTAATTCTAAGTGTCGAATACAAGGGAAATAATCCAATTAAAAATGTTACTAACAACTGATTTTTCGAATATAGATATCTCAGCATCAATCGTATTTAACAAGGCTGCTACAAAGAAAGTGGCTCCCTCTACCGTGGTAGTAAACTTCTCACACCTGACATTATACTATATCTCTACAAAGCTACCATCCGCCCATGCATGGAGTATTGCTGTCACATCTAGGCTGGGGCATCATCCACTAGTCTCCCCTTCTTAGATAAGGTCAAAAAAAGAGTCGCTAATCTAATAGGTCATCCACTATCCACCAAGCTCCACCCTCTGTCCCATCGCCGCAATGTTTCATCCTTCTGCCTGTTTTACATATACTTCAATGGATTGTGCTGCGATGAACTTTCTCCTCTCGTGCCTCTTTGACGTAAATAACCTAGACCAATCTTACAGTCAGCTAAATCCCATCCATTCACTGTTGAGGTTCCCAGATGCCGGAGAGCCTTCTACTCCAATAGCTTCTTTCCTCGTGCCTTCTGAAACTCCCTTCCTGCTCCCTGTTACTCAACTAAATTGGCATGCAGAAATTAAGATCTGCGCAGCGAGATTTCTGTTCACATTAGTTTTACATTTCTGCATGTCTGTTCTGTCGGGGAAACAGGGGGCAGGGAAAGAGTTCCAGAGGCCAGCAGTACGAGAAAAGAAGCTATTTGAGTAGAAGGCTCTCCGACATCTGGGGACCTCAACAGTGAATGAATGAGATTTAGTTGATTGTATGAGATTGAATGAGATTTAGTTGATTGTCGAGTTAGTCACTAGAATGTACGTCGAGGGGGCCCAGAGTAGCCAATTCATCGGAGCATAATCCATTGAAGTATTTGTAAAACAAGCACAAGGCTGCTACATTGCGGCGATGGGACAGAGGCTGAAGCTTGGTTTACAGTGAGGGACCTATTAGGTTGGCGATTCTTTTTTGGACCTTGTCAAAGAGGGAGAGACTAGTAGATGATGCACCAACCCAGATGTGACAACAATACTCCAACCCTAATCCTGATACCTTTCTCTTGGCGTAAAATTAATTTTAATTGCCAGCTAGACATTCTGCAATTAAATAAAACAAAATCGATTATTCAAAATTATTGATAAAATATTTAAACAATTTCATATATCATAATTTAAAGAAAAGAAAAAATAATACGGATAGGTTTTGAAAATCGTTTAAGAGGACGACCACGACAACATTATGTTTACATTATGTTTACTTGATTTTTGAAAAAATAATTTTGAAATGAATAAAATATAATTTTAGTTCAACTGCGTCACATTTAATATTTGGCGATGTTCTCAATGAAAATTGCACGGCAGGTATTCATTCATGGAAATCTGATGGTTACAGTAAAATCTCATATTCTATTAGTGTTAACGTGTAACATAGTGAACGAATATTCGTCACGTAAACAGATGGACCTGCATGTAGTGTATGGTTGACTGTGGTGTTTGGTGTTGGTTGTAGCTGAGTTGTCTCTCATAGCTATAGATGTATCTAGAGGTGATATGACTCTATTTTCTTTTCGTAGCATCTATTTGATCGGCCACTTGTAAACGAAATAATGGCTAAACGTTTTGTTTTACTACACGGTATTAACATACACGTAATTAGTTTTTCCCCTACCCTGGCACCGTATGAGACATAGAAGGAGACGTTCGAACTGAATCTGCTCAGCTCCGCAAAAAGAAACTTCATGAAACTAAGCTACTTTTTCCTTTCGCCACGCAGTTTCTTTCTCTCGTCACTTTCAATTTAATCCGTCATTACCCGAGGGCCACTGTATTCTAAGCTACGTCGCTCCCATTGTTTTACACACGTACAGGATAAGATGAATTTCGAAAAACTTTACACATGGGTACTTAAAATAATATTTTATTAACAGTTTCTGAATCAATACAATTCTCAAATCCTAGCGTTGATTGAAATCGATATCCATCTATTTTTTGTGCGACTTTCGTGATTCTCTGCCAATTTATTAAATTCTTCGATGTAAAACAAACGAAACCAATTATAGCGATGACAGCACCGAAGGAAATTACACGAGAGATCTCCAAGAGGTTCCGAGAAAAAGCATTTGTGTCTGTATTGAATGTGTCAGTTTACACGCTGTACGCCTGTTAATTGCTATGGACAAGTAATCTCAGTACAGCTTCATGGTTATAAAATAATCATTACACTGAACTGTTTCTTTTGATTAAACACCTCATTACATATTATTATACATAAATATTTACATGATAAATATACATCTTACTAGAATATATACAATATATATATATATATATATATATATATATATATATATATATAGTCTAAAGAAGCTTTAAGTAATTTTAAACAAAATTTAAAAGAAAAAGGAAAATGCAGTTTAAATTCCCAAAGAAACTAACTAAATCAAAGATATCGCAGACTTAGCATTCGTTGGAAAATACATAAATAAAAAGGAGATTCAAGTATCTTACAGTGAAAAAAATCACAAAAAAAAACAAGGGACCTTAACTTAAGCGTGAAATATAAAAACGGGGATCATCAGCTGTTTACCATGTAACTGTTTCGGAGATTTAAAAACAGGACAGTTATAATATCCATGGCTCTCCAATGGTACTGATCAAATGACCATTTCTCCAATAATCAAGTGTAGAAATAATTCAGCTTAAATTGCACTAATATATACATGAAAATAATAATAATAATAATAATAATAATAATAATAATAATAATAATAATAATAATAATAATACCCTTAAGACTACCGTGTGATATGTTAATTTGCATATCAAATAACATGTATAATAATAATAATAATAATAATAATAATAATAATAATAATAATAATGATAATAATAATAATAATAATAATAATAATAATAATAATAATAATACATCCAAGAACCATTCTGCGATATGGTAGCTAGCAATAAAATTATATAGGAATAAAAGTTGCATTGAAAAAAAAATATATATATATGTATATGTATAAAATTACGGATATAAAAGTATAAACACAATAAAATAAAATAAAGAAACAAGATGACTAAAAACCCGAAGAAAAAAGGAAATAACTGGGTGAAACAACAAAGGATGGTCAGTGAAAATATATGTTTTAATTCAGAATAATTTTAAATTAATAATTATAGCTAATGATGAATTGAGCCACTTGATATAAGTAGTGTTAGATGGATATATTCCGACACAGAAAACATCAATACTTTCCCCTTTGTCAGAAACATCGCTCATCGAATGTGAGGACTAAAGGACATAATACTCTCTCTCTCTCTCTCTCTCTCTCTCTCTCTCTCTATATATATATATATATATATATATATATATATATATATATATATATATATATATATATATATATCTATATATATATATAATATAAATTATTAAAAATAAGAACGCCATACAATGCATTTTAATTTTATAAACTTGTGTTAAAAAAATTTTCAATTAAATTTTCGGAGATATACTTCATCATACGAATTAAAAAAAATATGTATTAAAATATTTTTTTCTTTTTTCTCATCGTTCTTTTTGTGTGTTTTTAATTCGTCTGTTGTTGAAGCGAACGTGGCGATGTAAATTGTATTAGAAATAGTGTTCTTGTTTAGAAAGCACTGTTTATATAACAATATGAATTATTAAAAATAAGAACGCCATACAATGCATTTAACAATGTTTTCTAAACAAGAACACCATTTCTAATATATATATATATATATATATATATATATATATATATATATATATATGTGTGTGTGTGTGTGTGTGTGTGTGTGTGTGTGTGTGTGTATATGTTATTTTCCCTAGTTTTCTGTTTGATCCAAGTGTTTCTTATTCTATCACCATCATCATCACCGCCATACAAACGGCAAAACATCGATGGGCAGTTCACCTTTCGAGATGTACAGACAACGAGTGGACATATAGAGCGACAGAATGGACTCAGACACAATGGAAAATACCTATAGGTAGACCAAAACTCGGTGTAGAGATGACCTCGATAGCCAACTAGGTCCTACTTGGTCACGCCTTGCTGTGGATAAAAACAAGGTGGAAAGAAACCTAAGAGGAGTTCCTCCACCAGGAGTGAAATAAAATTACCCTGATGATGATGACGATGACGATGACGATGACGATGATGACGATGACGATGACGATGATGATGATGATGACGTATGTGTGTGTATATTTCTTCTTTCTTGTCTCATATATTAACATGTTGCTTTTATTAAAAATAGATTAGAATACCCGTCTATTTTTCGTCCTTCCTTTCCTTTTTTCTATGCCTCCGTCTTTATCTCTGATCTCTATGTTTCCTCACTATGATGTCATTTCCGATTTCACGTATATTTACTTCCGTTCCAACAAATTATACTTTAATTTTGTTATTTTTTGATGTAATTAACTTTTGTTTCATTTTACTTCAGGTGAAGTTCTCAGAAATCAAGGGGCCCCTTCCTGGGGCTAACACTTGATCTCCATATGAGGCACACATATATTTGAATATTCTTAACATTTATTTAACTCTCCCCAATTGATCAGTTAACTAGCTTATAGTATGTCTTTCTTGTGGTCTGTTGGTCTTACCGGATTCCAGGACAAGAATTCATCTAGTCTGGTAGAGTATCCAGCTTAGTGATGTTACTTGAGGTAACATTACTTGGAGAAGATGCAAGATTCCTGATATGGGCCAGTGTATAGACGTGTCGAGGGGATATTATTTGTGCTGCGAATACTATGTTATTTTGAACATTTTGTCAGGGTTTACTTGTATAAAGTATTCTCATGTCAGGCTGTCCTGACAAACCCCTGTATCGAGAGACCGATAGGATAGCGTCTAGTAAGTAATTCAAACTCTCTCTGTAATGTGTGTGTGAAATTATATGTTAGGAAACATATGAAGTATTATATAGATTGAAATTCTTAATTGCTGGAAGATTACTGTGTATTTCAAATGAGTAAAAATGACATATTTGATTGAATTTAGAAAATAAATTCAAACGTAAAAGTTAATGCAAATGCTATAGGCAAACAAAAATCATCCAATCCTGTGGAAAATGCAACATTTCTTATATTAATTAATCGATAGCACTCCTCAAATAAAGAAGTAAAAATAAAATCACACGTAACATATATCTCTATTTATATAAAGTCTGGCATGTGTTTATGTTTATATATTAATATGTGAAGAAAGGTGGGGATAAAATGATCCGACGTAATGTAAAATGAAGAAAGGTGGAGATAACATGATCCGACGTAATGTAAAATGAAAAAAGGAAAGCCAAAACCTATGTGATTAATGTATTCATCAACGTTTCGTCTTTATTGAAAGACTTCTTCAGGATGAAGAAAGCAATGTAGAAAAATCATAGAGAATATTAATTTTATATGGCAGAAAGTGTCCAGACTTCGGCATGGCTGTTGGCGTGAACAAGCAGAGATATGTATAGGAATAACTCATAAACTGAACCGATCATTATGGACTTGCGAACACAGCTGCTATGCGTAATAGTGAATAATGCGGATCATATTTAGTTAAATGTTGTTTTCTGCAAATAGGTCAATGAAGGTGTAGTAACTTCTAATGAAAATTAAGATATCTTGAATTTTTGTGAAATGTTTACAAAATTATTAGATATCAATTTTTTAATGGAAATCGCTCAAATCAAGGTGTGCATCTACTTAAGCTTAAAAATAATAATAAATCTACGTCAAAAACTAGCGCCGATAAGTTTTAGATAGAAAGTTTCCGACTCAGTAAACAGCAATCCTTCCCCCTTTGTCAGAAACTTCGCTCATGGAATGTGCGAACTGAAAGACAAAATAAGAGATCAATTAAGAAATCGCCCAAAATTCAGTTTCTTTGAAGTATGTAAAAGAGTTTTAGGGGGCATAATATGCGTCCAACATTCTATTTGAAAAGTAAAATATTTCAGATTTGCATTAAATTTAATCCATGCTCATTAGACACTAATTGAGCAAATTTCTCTGAATTTTAGTTTCTTCTAAAACCGTCTTAAGCTTAAGCCTAAAATATTATATACTTTCTACATTCAAATTCATGTAATGGATTTCGAGCAAAATTAGAATATGTTTCTGTACACAATATTTAGTAGCATTATATATTTAAAAAAGAAAAACCAAAAATATTTTGGGAAAGTTAATTTTTTAAGCATCTTTAAAATTAAAACTTAAATAAAGAGGCAAAATGCCTTTAAAAATATCTGTTAGATGCAGATATTTTTGTTAACATCAAAATAATTATTTTTCATCTTAACTTTTTTTCTAATAATTTCGCTCGATACAACGAACCTCATCAGAGCTTTAAAACATAAAAAAAGGTATTAATCTTATATTTTTCTCGTAAGAATCCTTCCTAGTCTTGTTGAAGTGGCGTCTGATATTGTCTGGACGGTGTAATGCCTCTTTTAAATTTGAACTGAAATCGCGCATGATTGCTAGTAGGTATAATTTTGAGAAAGTTTATTTTTTTAAGCGTCTTTAAAATTTAAAACTTAAAGAAAGAAGCAAAATGCCTACAAATAACCATGGGTTAGATGCAGATATTTGTTATCATAATCAACGTACTTTTTTTCATCTTGACCGTTTTTCTAATAATTTCGCTCTGTACAACGAGCCTCATCAGAGCTTTAAACAAATAAAAAGGTATTAAGCTTATTTTTTTCCTAAGAGTCCTTCATGGTCTTGTTGAAGTGGCGCCCGATGTTGTGTGGACTTACGGTATAATGTCTCTTTTAAATTTGAACTTTAATCGCGCATAGTCGCTGGTAGGTATAAATTTGGGAAAGTTCATTTTTTAAACATCTATAAAATTAAAGTAAAATCGCTTCAGTCTAGAGGTGTATCTTTTTCACTGACGGAAAACAGAAAATATAAAGTCTAGTATCAGAACTAATACAACACTTAGCTCCTAGACAAAATCCTAAGTAGTCCTTATTTACTTGCTCCCTTAAAATGGCAGAGTTGGCCACAGGATCTTTTTTTTAATTTAGAGGAAATCCAACTCTTCGAACGGGCAACTTGGGTTAAGACAAAAATAAAAAGTTGCCCCAGTCTCAAAGCATCTCTCCTTCACTTACAAAATACAGAACAAATGAAGTGTTTATAATTTTCAAAAATACAAAGTAAACCCTGCTAGTGTGTTGTTATAAGATCCGAAACCCTTAATGATCTCAGGCTCACACCAACGCTACTAATATTCTAAGATGATGTCATTAACTACGTGATTCTCTGTTAAACACACAAAAGAGTCGATACTCTATAAAAAATGTAACGTAGACCTGGGGTAGTCGGAATACTCAGCTAGTGAGTAATACGAGAATTGAACTGAAATTAAAACTGAATAAAAACTAATTATAGGACGCGGATCTTTAAGAGGAAATATAATAAGCGAGCCTCGTTTTGTTATCCTTCATATCTTTACATTCAGGCAACTTATTCTTCCGTGAAGAAATTTTTTTATGTTTGCGGCTATCAATATTCGAAAATCAATTTTTTTCATATTCTTCGCATTCGATTTTCTTGTTATCATTAATTTTACTGATTTACTGGCATTGATTGATGGTTTTTAAATAAATGCTCTATCGAATTTCCCTATCAAATGAGGCGGCCAATATATCGATTAAAAGTTCGATCGTGTAAAGCAAAATAGTGATCGAATTCAAACTGTTTCGAAAAATGTAATTTCGTCACGTACATCCTAACTGAGTATATGGGTCCCCTCATCTCGAAATCAAGCTTGGTCGGTCGGTCGGTCTGTATGACCCCAGTTTAAAATAGCATTGTTTTCACTGATTGAATGGACGAATCTTATTTGAGATGCGTCTAAGAAAATAGCAGGTTCTTTCTATTTCTATTCAGTATCAAAAGTAAATATTTCCTCAGTCTAGAAATTTTTTTCCTTCACTGACCGAGGACAGAACAGATGAAGTTTAGTATCAGAACATATACTACACTTTGCTCCTGGCCTAAAAACTAACGAGTCCTTGTTTGCTTACCTCCCTACGAGGGCAGAGTTAGAAAAAAATGTGTTTTTAATGCAGGAAAAATCCAGCTCCCCCAAAACGGGTACCCTGGGTTACGACAAAAATAAAATTATTTTACTGACCGGGTACTATACTGATGAAGTGTAGTATAACGACAGATACTACACGTTGATCCTAATTAAACAACTATACATCCACTATATGCTTGGTTCCACGCGTCAGACACACGGTTACTGTTTAATGTGGGGAAATGCAGCTGTTCTAAAAAAGCTCCGGATTTAGATAAGTTAAAAAAAAGAACAGGAAAGATCAAGTGTAGTATCAGAACAGATACTACACTTTGCTTTGAGCCAAAATGCCATGACAGCATGAAGAGCTTCTCCCTGTCAAATTGTTTGTCACGCTTTCGTTTGAATCAACATTTTTTAAAACCAAAGTCCAGATTTAATGTGTGTCTTTCTTTAGATGCCTGTACGTATCTACAGGGTGGGCAAAAATAAGGGTCCTATTTTTAAAAATTCATAACTTTTTTATTTATTGATTAAAAAATGTTTTTTTTTTAGAATAAGTAAAGGACCCCTTCCGAAGCAAGCATGAGCCATATTAGCCCTAAGGAACGTACCCTCATTTAGAAAACATTATTTTTGCTTAAAAAACTCAAAACAGTGTAAAAAAACAATACTTTAGATTTGTAATTTTTAAGAAGTGTTTTTCGGCTAAAATTTGTTTTGTTTATTTCAAAAAATCTCGGAAGGGTCAGTCTACACACACATAAAGTTTGGTGAGTTTAACTTTTATTTTGTGGAAGTTATTCAAATTCAAGTTATTCAAATTTAAAGATAGGACCCTTATTTTGGCCCACCCTGTATATAAAAGTCAATATTTATTCGGTCAGTCTGTCTTTCTTTGGTTTAACACACACTTTTTATCGCTAAATGCGCAGATTAAATGCAATGAGTCTACGCATATCTATAAGATATCCTGCTCGTCATTTTCTCTGTCACGCTCAAGTTTGAAATATAGTTTTCATCGCAAAACGCGCACGTTGAATTGTCGCATCTTCTGCATATGAGTTCCCGTTAAATTATCGTTCATCTTTGATGATTTTCTTTTCATTCTTTTATTCTTATTCTGCTATTCTATTGAATACTAACTATCTTATTATGTTATTCTATAAATCTAAACTTGTGTTCTGTTTTGTTCGTTTTATAATTCATATTCCTACATTCTGTTTTGTTTTCTTGTCTTTGAATTCTTCTCATTCCTTTCGGTAGAAAGGGAAATTGGTGATTTAAATAATGTTACCCGTCATAATCAATTATGGATTCCCTTTTTGGCATGTTTTCTCATTGATTCAATTCAACATGGAATAGAATTCTGTTCGTAATTTTCAACTTTGGAGTTTAGTTTTTTTTTAAATATATTCTTTGGTCATTAGAAGAAGGGAAACAATGGTGTAGTCTTATTTATTTTTTTTGCATGGGGGAGGGTAATTTTGAATTTATTTGGTGTGATAGTTTTTGTATTGTTAGTCATTATTGTAGTCGTATTTCAGGCAGGCGCTTGTTCATTCGTTGTATTAATGGCGGGAAATTGCGAAAGTAAAATTGTTATTAGAAACGTCCGCAAATCACTACTAGAGCGTTGGGTCATTCATCCCTGAGTAAGTCTGTCCCACTTTAGTTAGAAATAGCATTTTGATCGCGATACGCGCCGATTTAATAGACGCATCTTATTTAAGAGGACCCAAATAATAATTATTAGAGGCGCAATCGATCAGACGGTATGTCACGCTTAAGTATTTTCGTCAGACAGTCATACTGGTTTGAAAACGAGAAAGCATCGTCTTGTTTTACAAAAAAAACAATTGAGGGAGCAATTTTGAATTTATTTCGTGTGATGTTTTTTGCATAGTTCGTTCTTATTGTTACAGCCTTATTTCAGGTAGGCGATAGGCGATAGGCGGAGGCATTTTTGAAAAAAGAAACGTTATTATTAGAAAAGTCTACGAATCTCTACGAGAGAGTTCGGTCGTTCATCCGTCAGTCATTCTGTCACACTTTAGTGTGTAATAGCATTTTAGTCGTTATACGCGTAGATTGAATAGCCGCATCTAATTTTAGAGCCGTCCAAGTATCATTATAAGTGTTGAATCATCGTAGTCTGGGCAGTCGTTCAGGTCTCCTTTTTTGTGAGTTGTTTGACACTGAATATCGTCCGATGCTACGAAGATCGCATGCGTTCCGACTAACCGCTGCATGATCGGTTCTGCCTCCTAGGTTGTGTGGAAAATCTAAGTAACTTTTGTGTTTTCTCTGAATGTATGTCCTTACTGAAGGGTAAGCCGGTCGCATTAGCCATTAATCATAAAGTCTTTGCAGATAATTTATTAAGGTTCTTGATTTCGGGGACGACGCATCATTGAATTCTGCAGATGAAAAATGAAATGACTTGAAAAAAATGAACGAGACATTTTCTTGTCTGTTTTTATACGATAGATAATTTATCTTTTGTTAGTTCTCTTCGTTCCATTTTATTCTGTATTAAACGACCGGGGGAGCGACCGCTTCACTTAGCACTTTGTGCAGAATTGAAAATCAACCTAATAATGAAATGGAAGAAAGGATCCAACCACAGAAAAAAGAACGGAAGAATCCAACAGCATTTTGTCAATCAACAAGACACTTCAACGCTCCTCCCTTGCATTCGACTGACAGGTGTATGCTCAATAGGCTATATAAACCTTTGATCCCATTGTACTCTTTCACCTGCTATTTTACAATAAAGTCGATTGTTGTTTCAATCCGGGACAGAGGAGGTCGATGGTTCCGTTTTTTAGCTACGAAACCCTTTATTAGTGACGGAGATTTTGTTTGGCCAAAGGCTGCGCAAAAAGTGAGCCTCTGTCTTCTTGGTGCCACATTCGTCACTACCTGTTTCTTGCCTTTTGTGCAGATAGGTAAAACGCGACTTCATCACGCATGCGAGAGGGGTTTTAGATGGGTAAATCAAAAAGAATATTTCTTTTTAAATACATTATTCATTGTTGTTTTTTTTTCATCTCTGAAAACGGAGAAACATTTCATTTTTTTTTTCAATTTAACAGTCATAGAGAGTCGTTTTGATTTAGACTTTTCATTTTTCAATATAACAGTCTTAAATAGTCTTTTATATTTAGACTTTTTTTCAATTTAACAGTCACAGAGAGTCGTTTTGATTTAGACTTTTCATTTTCCAATTTAACAGTCTTAAATAGTCTTTTATATTTAGACTTTTTTCAATTTAACAGTCACAGAGAGTTGTTTTAATTTAGACTTTTCATTTTTCAATTTAACAGTCTTAAATAGTCTTTTATATTTAGACTTTTTTCAATTTAACAGTCACAGAGAGTTGTTTTAATTTAGACTTTTCATTTTTCAATTTAACAGTCTTAAATAGTCTTTTATATTTAGACTTTTTTCAATTTAACAGTCATAAAGATTCTTAACTGCTTTCGTGCTTTTTTTCGGGAAACTTGGTTTTGTTTCGTCTATTATGCATTCATTCCGGCTATTTGTTAAAACCTTTGTAGTCTTCCTCCACTTTTTTATCATCACTTTGAATGTATTTTGTATGATCGTTTTTGTTTTATTGACCATTATTCTTTTAGCTGTACTTCGTGTTGCAATAATAACGAGGATTTTCGCGGAAGAGGAAATGTTATCATAATGACCGTCTTTCAATCTCCACGAAATGGTTGATAAACACATGCAAAGTAGTTCATAGCGTCATTGTTAACAAAACTACGTCGAATTGAAATTAGAAACAATATGCATTTAATGGATCATTTTTCTATAAAAATACTGAAAGGTGTGATCAGTTGCCTAAACTATCAAATTTCCGATTGTAGGACACAAATAGAAATATTTGATTAGTTGACAAAAAAGGTTCAGGAATATTACTCAATAATAAGACAGTAGTTTTCATGATGTCAAACAGCAACTTGGAATCTCTAGTTTATACGATGTTTGTTTTTTAACTGTACACGTGTTTTATAAATTTAAAGAAATTAACATAACATTACTACAAAAAACATTGCGGGAATATTTTCTTTTAAACTAAGTGACTTTTCTTGATAATCTTAAAAGACATAGACATAAACTGTATTCGGCTTGAGTTCCAAGCTAGTTATTTCTGATTATAACTATAATTTCTAATGTTTGTTTGCAAATATAAACAATACGTAAATACATTCATCGTAGTTATTTACTCTCTCATGTAAATACTAAGTAACGTATTTTTTCAACGAATATATTTTCGTACCAGCTTGAAAGCGGGAAAAGCTAGATAAAAATGAAAATTGAAATATCCATGTACTGCATCGTAAACGCTCCAAGACGAGTATAACATAGTCCTTATGATCTCTGATACACCCAATCATCTTAATAAACGTTTGCTAGACCATAGGTGAAACTTCTACAAGGGTGGAATAAAGTTTCTTCTGTAGCGTCAGCGGGCGTCAACATACCACCCTACGGGAATGGAATGCGGAAGCTTCTGTATTGCTCAATTGCCATAAATATATTTTAATAACTAACTAACTAACTAACTATATATATATATATATATATATATATATATATATATATATATATATATATAGGATCAAAATAAACCAAAGTGAAAACTTTTAGTAGATGGAACCTATTGTGAAAAGGATTAGCTCAATATACGGGATAGAGCAATAGTAGAGATATAAGAAAAAAGAGTGATAAATATGCGACGATTGTCCAAATTTATTTCAAATTTCAATTGTTACATGCAAGGTTGTCAGGAAAGAAAAATAAACACTAGTTTATTACTGACAACCTTGCATTGAACAATTGAAATTTGAAATAAATTTGGACAATCGTCGCATATTTATCACTCTTTTTTCTTATATCTCTCTTTCTCTCTCTCTCTCTCTCTCTCTCTCTCTCTCTCTCTCTCTATATATATATATATATATATATATATATATATATAGTAAGCAATGAAAATATATATAGCAATCAAGCTACACAGAGGCTCCCGTCTTTCATCCCCGGGGGGAATCGTCAGGCTAAATGCCTAGCTCTACTTACGTATCGAGCACTGTTGAAGTAAATACTGAAAACTGACACATAAAAAATTATATCTCCTTATAATATTTTACGTGGATACATGAAGTACTAATATATATATATATATATATATATATATATATATATATATATATATATATATGAAAATTTATAACTAAAATGTTAACTTTTAAAGAGTTGAACCTATTGTGAGGTAAGGAAAGCTCAATATACTGGATAGAGCAAAAATAATTAGACCTGCAAAGGGAAGCAAATCTTAATCTTCGGTTGTTCAAAACAAGGACGTTTAGTAGATAACAATATTCATTTTTCCTCTCTTTCATTCCTTAAGTCAAGCTTTTCAAAGATTAAAATCTTATCATCAGAGGAAGCTAATGATGGATAAGTTGACAGATGAAGATAGTCAATATTCGAAATTTGAAAAAAAGTTTTAAAATTCAAACGGGTATTATATATATATATATATATATATATATATATATATATATATATATATATATATATATATATATATATATATATATACATTAATTAATTAAGTTCGAATATTAACACTTTTCAAAAGTGCTCAATGTATATTAGGGCTTTTTATATTAAAATAAATATAGTTTGAGTATCCGATAATTGTTTCAGAACCTCTTCGGCTTCTCTTCAGGCGTATACTCATGAGCAAAAATTATATTCGCCAATACACAATTATAAAAAAATCAAAAAACAAACAGACAAACTGTTTTAAAAATTATTCAGACGAGAACCCCTTTGCATAAGATGACATCCTGACACCTACGTCTCAGTCAACTCAAACTATTGGCAGGACAGGCTAGAATCGACCTGTCTACCCTTCCCTAAATACATGCACACACCCAGACATACCCACACTCACACATACACACACCCACGTTTATACACACAAACTCATACACTCACATACACACATACACACCTATATACATATATAAATTAAAACATATATATATATTTATTTTGCGTTATGTTTTAAGAGATTTTATTTATTATTTTATCTTTTTCTTATTAATCACAATCTTTATAAGCTGCTAAATAGAGTGTTCTTTATTAAAATAATCGAGTTTTAATTATTAATTAAACATCTTAATTAATTGCAATCATATTTACCTACGAACTAAGTTGATCAAACAATAATATTATTCCCCTATTAATTTGAGAATATATATATATATATATATATATATATATATATATATATATATATATATATATATATTTATTTTTGTACAGAAAAATTAGTACAACATTCGTACCGTCGGTTTCAAGCACAGAAGGACTTAGTCATCTGGCGCTCTTCAACTTCTGTTCGGATGGCTGAGCTATTCTGTGCTTGAAACCGACGGTACAAATGTTGTACTAATTTTTCTGTGCTAAAATAAATAAATATTACGCTTGTAATTTTTAATTTTTAACTTTAATTCTCAATTAATCGAGCACTCTGCTGGGATTTTTCCTGCTATATTACAAAGAAGTTATATATATATATATATATATATATATATATATATATATATATATATATATATATATATATATTGTATCGAAAATATATAAAAATTGACAAAGCCCAACAAAAACCTGTGAATACCTGTGAGGGGCGGATGTGTATATCTTGTATACTTGCAGCCAACCGCTGATGCTGATTTCATTTAAACCATCCTTCTTAGCTCAGGAACTTTTCCAGATAAGGAAAAGTATTTGGAAACAACTATCAAATGCTTGTTCATCCTAAATAACCTTGTCATGTTCCCGACGAAATATTTACTGCAAAAAAATATTTGAAAATTAACTGGTGCGTTTAGCGCAAAATTACTTTACTTATTTTAAAATGAATTGTTCCGCTATCAAATTCTGTCATCCAATAGATATGACCCGTTTTAAAAAACTTACTTTTGTATTCTTTTTATTTTAATGGCTTTTTTAAAATGTAAACTTGTCTGTTTATTTCCTCGCATTCTGATTGGATAAGTGCGTCGGGATTTTCCAGCCGTCTACGTAAATATTCGAAAACTACCGATGACAAGTCGATTTCCACTTGGTCCTTAATCTGGGCCAATACCAATAAAATTATACAGACAGATCTAGATGTCGAATTTTCAGAGGTCATATAATAAATGATAATGGTCTAAACCCAACTGTATCATTTAACGCATTTATTTTTAGTTAATACATTTGTTTACTGTGTACAAATGAAAAGAGACCGGTATCGTACGTAATATTTATTTTTTTCAGACGTCAGATTCCAGTGTTTAGATTGTTCTTACTGTTATTCACACAAGACATGGCATATTGCCACTGATACATACGCGGTGGCGTTTCTATGGGCCCAAATTTATGGAGGCAAAACTAAGAGGTGTGTTGTGTATTAGATGTTTGTTTACATTACGTTTATATTTTTACAGGTTTCTACAGTCTAGGAAACAGGGAGCAGGGAAGGAGTTTCCAAAAAAACAAACAGGTCGAAAAAGGAAACTATTAGCGTAGAAGGTTTATCGGTATACGGGGATCTCTACAGTAAAGAAGTGGGGGGGTGCGAGATCTAAACCATGGCGGGTAAAATGTTAATACAATTTTATAAAGGAACAAAACAGTTCATTCGTACACGTAAATGTCACAATGACCTGATTGTTGAAGTTGTTGGTCGTAGTTTATTTTCTGATAATTGTATTAAAGATACTATGGTGACGTTTTCTGCAGTTAGAAATTCCAATAGTAACCTTTATCGTTAATCATAAACCCATTTCGCAATTTTCCTGCTATTAAACTTGCTAACCTGCAAAAATATCAGGGTTATGCGTGGCGAAGGTATTGCTAAAAGTTATTCAATAAATCTTATCGAACTCGAAACCGCATGCCAAGTGCCACATTGAATACCGTTGATCACTGTATCTCTGCCACATCTCCCCTCCAATTTTAATAACTTATACATTATAGGAACATAACACAAAAAATGCAGATTTTCCCTAATAAGTTTGCAAAAGTATTTGTCGCCATGCATTTAATAAAATAGTTATCGTTAGGACTGTTTCCCCTCGGGCATAATTTCTCATCTTTAAAATTCGCATTTCTTAGAATTCCCAATTACAATGAGCACAGCTGTTTTTCTGCAATAGAATTCTAAGCATTTGCACGTTTCTTGTATCGGTAAATTATTTAATTTAGTTCATATTTATATCTGATCACTCCCTGACTGTGTGTCTCTTGGTTTCTCTCTATATGTATATCGGTATGTATGTAATTTATCTTCTTCAGAAATAATAATTTAAAACTATTTTCTAAGTTTAACAGATTTTAAAAGAATTTCGAATATATATATATATATATATATGTATATATATATATAAATAAAAGAGACGAAACGTATACGTCCATAGATAAAAAATAAACAATAAACAAATATTTATATTTGAAGCTCCTCGTTAAAAAAGTAGAGCACTGTAAAATGGTAGTAGTAACACAGCGTAGCGTCACTTGCTTTATGCATCGTTCCTTCACTTATAGAAGTTTGAATGCCTGTACGCTTCGCCGTCGTTAATGTGTTAAAATTATCATTGTTTATAAGCTGTTCAGAACTGGCCTAGCGGTTAGCGACGTAGGACTGTGGGTTGAAAATACTTGTAGTCCAGGTTTCGAATCGTGTGACCGGTGGTGAATAGTCGTACTTCTATGCTGATGAGTCTTGATTGAGACGAAACGTATACGTCCATAGATAAAGAATATAAATATACAGACGAAATAATTTTGTTTTGGATTGTCCTCATATATATATATATATATATATATATATATATATATATATATATATATATATATATATATATATATATATATATATATATATATATATTTGTGTTTAATTATTATGAATCCATTTAAGCATTTATTTCGCATTAGCCCTGTGGGTCTCTCTCTCTCATTGTAACACAGATACTTCAATAATATATATATATATATATATATATATATATATATATATATATATATATATATATATATATATATATATATGAGGACAATCCAAAACAAAGAAAAACAAAATTATTTCGTCTTTATTTAAAGACTCTCGCAAGATGACTGATATTTGAAGAAATATCATAGAAGTACACTATTTAAAAATATAATGTGCGATTGTTTAGATAGATATTGTATTACAAATAATTTTGTTTTTTCATTTCCCATCATGTTAGTATATTATTTCGATCATTATCATATATATATATACAGGGTGGGCCAAAATAAGGGTCCTATTTTTAAAAATTCATAACTTTTTTATTTATTGATTTAAAAAAATTTTTTTTTTAGAATAAGTAAAGGACCCCTTCCGAAGCAAGCATGAGCCGTATTAGCCCTAAGGAATGTACCCTCATTTAGAAAACATTATTTTTGCTTAAAAAACTCAAAAGAGTGTAAAAAACAATACTTTAGTTTTTGTAAGTTTTAAGAAGTGTTTTTCGGCTAAAATTTGTTTTGTTTATTTCAAAAAATCTCGGAAGGGTCAGTCTACACACTCATAAAGTTTTGTGAGTTTAACTTTTATTTTGTGGAAGTTATTCAAATTCAAGTTATTCAAATTTAAAGATAGGACCCTTATTTTGGCCCACCCTGTACATATATATATATATATATATATATATATATATATATATATATATATATATATATATATATATATATATATATATATATATATATATATATATATATATGAGTTTGGTATGTTTATATATTTGTATGTTGAGGATTTATTCCTCGACTTAATCGATCATTATAGATTCTAGAGCCAACCTGTTAGGCGGGATGGGGTATTATGCAGTAGATTGCATTTATATTAATATGTATTTACGTATATCTATCTATCTATCTATCTATCTATCTATCTATCTATATATCTATCTGTCTATCTATCTATCTATCTATCTATATATATATATATATATATATATATATATATATATATATATATATATATATATATATATGAAAGATAAAGATAGGAATAAAATGTTCCGACGTAATGGAAAATGAAAGAGGAAAACAAAAAAATATTACTATTTATGTATTCATTGTAAGACTTCCTCATGATAATTTGTATTTTGATTTTCTATCTAAATTCGGCCGCAGCAAAACCTTTTTGTACTTGTGAGATTTTTTCTGAGGAAGTCTTCTTACAATAAAGACGAAACGTTGGTGAATACATAAATATGTTTAGGTTTTCCTTTGTAATTTTTCACATGTATATATATATATATATATATATATATATATATATATATATATATATATATATATATGCGTAAAAATATATGTCGGTGCATATATTCTTTATTATATAATCCAAACTATTCCAAGGGAAATCTCGATGATTGTTAATATGTTACAACAGAGCATATATAAATAAACAATAAAACGCTAAATTCCAGTTTCAAGGATTTTATTCCAAAATAAATTTGGGACGTTTTAATGGATGGATATTGATTAGTTTGTTATTTTCCCAGAATAATGGACTCAACTGATTAACATATTATGAATAGTTGTTAATTGAAAAATGTAGTACGACCGGGTTGATAATGGTTTTTACCATTTAAACTTTGATTGGAAATGGTTGCCAATAGATGTTTTTATATATGCATTTCGCATAATACTGGGGGAGGCGTAATGTAGTTTCCGTGGGGTCTTTTCGGGGGTCTACAGCTTAATAGGTTAATTTTACAAATTGTTGAATATTTCCCGTCCATAATGTCATCTCGAAAGCCCTTATTTCCTGGTGCGATTCTTCCTCATTAAATTAAATAAATATTTTCTCTCTCCGATTTCCCCTCTCCAAACCCCAACCAACTGCAGCATAATGATTTTATTACATGCGAGACAGACAATTCAAAAAAAAAGATGCATTGCGTACGCCATCACTCCCCCCCACACACACCATCGTCATTGTCCTTTCTATCCTATCTCCCCACGCTAAAGTAATCGTGTGTACATAATATGTGGTCTAGCTAATTACTATCAGTAGTGACTAACAAATTATTAATGTTCATAATAATCCAAAATCTGAATAAGTAGAACATACTAAGGTTTGAACGGATAAATAGAATATAATTTCTTGCTTGAATACCCTGAAGAGGCTCACGTATGAAATAAAATCCAAGATTTATATTTGGTTGTTCATATGGAGACGAAACAGTCCGTAAAATTATATGGCTTTTCTGAAAAATGAATAATAAAGTGGTTATTAAAATTTGGCATTATTTTGTATATATTTATATATATGAAGGGAGAGAGAGAGAGAGAGATTTCTGATCGTAGTCTATGCAGCTCCATAAAGTCGTAATTGCTATTAAATTAATTTCGTTTTAAATTACTAATTACAAGATGTGTATGAGAAATTTAATGAGAGTGTTTTGATTATGTATAATGGTTTCAAATACGTGGAAATGCGTAATTATTAAATGTGTGCTTTATACTTCGCAGGTTTTCACCTATCCTGAGTTGGTCTATTAGTGTTCTTCTGTAACAATCCTAATTATAAAGGTTACTGATTAGGATACTCTCTTGTCATCGTTATAAATATCCAAGCAATAAGCGTATCAAAGAGCTTCGAACAAATTAATCCAGCTTCTGACAATCTCACAATTTTAAAGTTTGAAAAAGATAGGATAATAGATTAAGTGCGTGTTACTGGCGTTTTGAACTTGTTTGCTTTGTGTTGACATCTCGTCTGTCTTGGGTGACTTTCTGTCTTGTAGAAGGATAATTTTCATTTAAAAGCTAGTGTAGATAGGTATAGGGAACCTATTTGGGAGACAGAACTCCTCATTTGTTATATGCGGACAAAGCGATTACCGATTATTTTACAATGGTGTATCATACTCCTGGAAGCTCAAAGAACGGCACGTGTGTTGTCCAAGCACTTGTTACTATAATCAAATGAATAAAAATATGTCTCTGTGCGATTTTAGCTATTACTAAACGATAGCGATGGAAACTATTACTAAACGATAGCGATGGAAAAGTAGCGACGTGTAAAGATATAAGCCGTTTGAAACAGATGGTCACAATTCTGTACATAAGCCGCAGGTATGATATCACCTGATCATTATTGCTGATTTATTTTAATGAAGACAATCTTTGCTGGAAGTTTTTGCAGCTGAGCAACCCTGTGTAGGTAAGCATTTGTCCCGTAGTCTGGAAGGCTGTTAACAAAGCGGCACTAATTATTGCTGTCTCATAAATGCTGTTTAATCTCCTGTGAAAAACGGCACATTTTGTCGCGTGATGAGACGGTAATCATCTGTGAAGTGACATCTAACCATCATCTATATCTACATGTACGAGCATTTTTGTTTGTGTGTATGTCTGTGAATAGGTGTATGTGTGTATGTAAAACAATTCATCAATTTTATTTGTAAAATAGAGCAAAGTGCAACAAGCCATGTAAAAATAAAGTACGAATATCTTGCGCCATTACTACTGTCTGAATGTTTGTCCAAGCCAAGATGAAAACAGGATATTGTAGGCATATTCACGATCTACTCTGCCAGGCTGTTTCAAAGACCAGAAACACGAATAGAGATAGCTGCCATTCTTCTGTTGAGACGAAAGCGTCGATAGTAAATGCGAGTGTTTGCGGAGACCGCGACTAGGCGTTGGGGTGAAAAACTCTTTTCATCTTATATTTCCGTAGATGATGTTGTGTGCATGAATCAGGTCTACTCGCATCTTACACTTCCCTATTGAGAACAGATTTACCCTTTGAATCCGTTCTTTGTCGATAAGCGTTATGATTCTCATCACTAACCTGTTTGCTAACTGTTGAACACGCTCCTGGTGTACGATATCTTTTGGAAGATAAGGATTTGTTTCATAGATGGTATAATTAAGACTGAGCCGTATCATGATTATGTATGAAAGACGGAAAGCGTTTGCTGGTTGGCTTAAAAATAACAAGGGAACTCGCCTAGTTTTCTTTTCCAGCTCGATTGAAATACGTATTTTAAGGAGGTCTCCACAACTCTACCAATGTTTTTTGCATGTATGTTTATTTCTTGTGTATTTGTGTATATCTCGTTATATATTTTAAAATAAAAAAGGTATAATTGTTAACAATGTTTGCATATATATATATATATATATATATATATATATATATATAGCTTGCTACTACTTTCCTCCATTATACCCACCATGTCAACCCTATGTGTCCAAGTACTTGCATGACTTTTTTCTTTATATTATCATCCTGAAGAAGTCTTACAAATAAAGACGAAACGTTGATGAAGACATAAAAAAAATCCTTTTTGGTTTTTTCCTTCTTCATTTCTCATTACGTTGGATTACCTTTATCCTTCTTTTACCATATATATATATATATATATATATATATATATATATATATATATATATATATATAAGAAATGAGGTAAAATACCTTCAAAATCATATTTAAGATGCAGCATCTTAAATATGCTTTTGAAGGTATTTTACCTCATTTCTTATTCTTAAATTTCTATAGATGCTTACAAAAAAAATATGATCTCTACTTTTGATATATATATATATATATATATATATATATATATATATATATATATATATATATATATATATAATTACTCACGTATTATATAATTCCCACCAAAAGCACCTATAATACGAACACATGGTCTTTACCCGATTAAGCTCATTCACCTGAAGATGGGCCCGGATGGGCCTGAAAGTACTTGGGACACAAATGAAAACTTTGGCAGATTCATCGGCCAATTCCTCTCCGAAATTAAAATTTTGAATTCGGACAATGGAATGGATCCACGAAAAGATATCCAGACACAAGTTGTCTGTTATATTTAACAATACTTGCATTCAAGAAAATATGCTGCCTATATATATATACATATATATATATAGTACAACATTTAAAAATGGTTTTAAATAAAAGCGGAATCTTAGTTTCCGGAAATTTAGTCGCTAGAGATCCAGCATCTCATAGTGTTCAACAATCTAAATATAAGGTCAGTTATGTAAATAATAATATAAAAATAATGAGATAAAATCTTGTTTCTGACATGTCAAGGTTTCGTTTTAATAAAATTCAAATTCTAAAGAAACATCTTGAGCATAGATTATATTTTCACCGCTTTAAACATTTCGTGAGATTCATTAAGAGTTATCGTACATGTATCTGCATGCCAATCAGTGTGCATTTTTGTGCGCATAACTTCATTTTATGTTGAAACATATTTACATAAGAAATCGTGGAGTTCATCACAATAAGCACATTAGGCAAATAAGCAAATGCAGACGTTGAGAATTTAGCAATGCAATATTTATGAATCTTTCCTGATATAAACAAGCATAATAAGCGGAAATATATTTCCTGTATTCATACACACGATCATCTATCGCTCAAAAAAAAAATATATATACATATATATATATGTATATATATGTACATATATACATCATATATACATATATATACATATATATACATATATATGTACATATATATACATGTACATATATGTATATATATACACAAATATATATATATATATATATATATATGAACATATGTATATATATATATATGTACATATATATATACATAATGCATATATATACATATATATATACTTATATATATGTACATATATATATATACACATATATGTATATATACATATATATACATATATATATGTTAATATATATACGCATATATATATACATATACATATATGTGTACATATACACATACACATATACATATATGTACATATATACACATATACATATATATATACACATGCATATACAGATATGTACATATATATATATATATATATATATATATGTACTTATATATATACATATACATATATACATATATATGTATATATACATATATGCATATATATATATAAATTTTATACATATATATACATATATATACATATGTATATATATACATATGTATATATGTACATATATATATATATGTATATATATACATATGTATATATATACATATATATATATATATATATATATATATATACACAACATTTCAATTATTTCAAATATTACTCCAATAAAGAGCATACCCAATGGTTCCAAGTTCCCTTACGGTTTTCACTAAGCGATGTTAATTTTCAGCTATACAAGATAAAACATTTGTATAAAACAGCGTCTTTCTTTGGAACGAAATATCAGATGCAGTTTCATTTGTAGCGGGGAAAACGCAAGCAGATTGTCTGAGATAAATAAAACATCTTCAAACGAAAACATCAGGGTTAATAGTTTCTCATTGATTTGTATTGCATTATATAGGGAGTATGAAAGAACACATACCATCACGGTCTGAATACAACACATTGGTTAATAAAAGTATTTGAAAATCATTGATTTCTCTATATTATCATTTCTGTTTACCATTTTATGTTCCGACAGTGTTACATAACCAACGCATCGTCATCGCCTTCAAACAATAATTCTTATATATATATATATATATATATATATATATATATATATATATATATATATATATATATATATATATAGTGGGATTGTTGTTTCATTAACATATATCTATATTATTAGTTCACTCACATCTCCAATCTAACTACCCCACCATTTACTACTATGTTCTCTCCATCATGATTGAATTTTTAATTAAAAATAAATAAATAAATTATGAAATTTAAAAAAACATACCCCCCCTCCCAAAAAATTTTTTTTCTGTCCTACATGACAGATAGTACTATATTAACTATATATATATATGTGTGTATGTCTGTGTGTGTATAACCATGAAATTGTATTTTACTTTATATATAGATGTTTATACACACTTATTGCGAAACTTTAACCGTTGAGAAATATTCAATAGAAAACTAAACAAAACAAGAACAATTGTTGTATAATTAGTTTTTCGTCGACCTCTCCTGCGAGAAAGACATCTCTCGTCGGAGCTTTTTAAAAATGTAAACCGCTTTTGTTTACAACTTCTTAACAACTCCAGACACGTGCTGTTTGACATATTATGTGAAGAAAATAGACAAGCAATATTTAGAATTGTTTTTATTATATTCGGTCGATTTTACAACGTAATAGTTTTTTTTTTTTATACAGTGATGTGTTAACCGATGTTTTGCTGGGGAGAAAAGGGCGACTGTTTGTCTTTCTGGGACATTTTTTTATGTTGAATGAAAACCTTGGCCATTTTCATAATTTGTTTCCATGATTAGAATTACAAGAACGGGTATCCTGAAGATACGTCCATTCAATTTGCGCGTTTAGCGATGAACATACTATTTCAAACAAGCGTCACACAATAGGAACAAGTATCTGTTTCTATACTTAACCTCCTCATTTCTGGTAAAGGCGAATTCCTACTAATTCATAGAAATATTTTATTTTTTAGATACAATCCAAAGTGCTTGATGTCCCTACATCAAAAAATGACCTTGTGTATAACTTTTCCCTTGTGTTTGGCGGATAGTAAATGGGGCAAAGTAACGGCCGGCAAGTGAACAACGTATTCGATAGAAATTCCTGGGCGCAAATAAAGAACTTAGTTCAAAACTAACGTGTGACAAACTAATAAAAGACTTGGATAATTTTAGTTATTCGGACTACATTTTTAATCTTGAGTGTTATCATCACAACGTTTCAGTCGCTGTACCCTCCGGTGTGTCTCTTCGAACTCGGGAATATTTCTGT
Source organism: Sepiola atlantica (assembly GCA_963556195.1). NCBI lineage: Eukaryota > Metazoa > Mollusca > Cephalopoda > Sepiida > Sepiolidae > Sepiola > Sepiola atlantica. The sequence goes on along the minus strand of OY744544.1, from coordinate 1,518,910 downwards.
CGAAGTCGGGAACCTGGACGGAATTTCGAACGTAACCCCTTATTTAATCCACGGGGGTAGCATGCTCTTGTTCCGTCAGCCATGACTGGGTGAATTCTTCGTATCGCCTGCACCGAGGACTGAACCTTCAACCTTCACATGACTAAACTTAGAACTGAATTGTGGAACCTATGGTACATTTATTTATTTATTTATTTTTAATACAAAAAAGACCATTAGAAAAATTGAAAAAATGAAAAAGTATACTTAAACAGACGAATTCTGTTATGTTTAACAATGTTTGCATAATATATACATATATATATATATATATATATATATATATATATATATATAAACAAACATGTATGAAGCATATATTTTGACAATGTTTTTTTTTTAAGTTTGTGGATTATTATTTTGATAAATACTAACAAACAATCATGTAAATAAAACATTTCTATGAGAAAAAAAAACAGGCAAGAACACGTTACTATTTGTATTTTCCAAGGGTTAGCATAAGGCGGTCAAGTTAACAATACTACACGGGCAAAATCGCAACAAGAAACACTGATCAAAAAGGTCACGATGGCAAGCCTCAGATGATTCGATTTTTTTTCTACGAATGGATAACGACAGAATTGAGAGGCGGGACTTTGACTGAAGACCCTTGGAATTGCTGAAGACGGTCCGGGAGATAATACTGTTGAAATACACCTAATTAAGCTTGCTAACGTATACATGAACTGAACAGATTGAAAATGCACGCGTGCCAGACCCATCAGATATAAGATATCGGTGGAAAAATAGCAACCAAAAAAGAGTCAAAATAATTATATTCTAATATTCTTATATTAAGCACAGAAAACGACACTATTTGTTTGAAATCTTAAGCTGAATTATGTTTTTTTATGGAATTCGCTCCAGACAAGGCATGAAGCCACTTGATGTAATGATGTAAACTACTTCAAGGTCAAAAACTAGCCAACGATAAGTGTTAGATGGATAGATTCCTACCCAGAAAACAGCAATTATTTCCCCCGATTTGTCAGAAAAATAATCCATGGAATGTGAGGACTAAAAGAAAAAAGAAAAGAAGCGAGATTTACGAGGCTATCGAAAGAAAACCTAAGTTAGTCACTTTCTACTCTCCTCACTTTTTACTTATATATTTAACTATCTAGAGATCATGTTATACAGTAAACTGTTTGTTGAGTCTATATTTCGATCGGATAATATTACCAAACAAGCGATTATTTAGTCGGCGAAGCAAAAAATACCATGACGTGAAAAATGAGACTCGTACACTTTATGGTGTACTTTGCTTATATCCAGCCCCGTAGTGTAAATAATCATTTGTTTAGTATGAGTATCTTTGGAAACAATAATATCGACAAACAATGAGCGTAATGCATAATATAATATATATAATATAAATAAATTTCGAATTAAAAAAAACATAATATATTCAAGTTTGCACAATGTTGATTATTCGGACTAAATTTCTCATCTGAATGTTATCATCAAAACGTTTCGGCCGCTATACACTCCGGCCTTCTTCAGGTGTATCTCTTTAAACCCGGGAATATTTCTGTCGAAATCGGGAATCTGGACAGAATTTCGAACGGAACCCTTTTTTTTTAATCCACGGGGTAGCATGCTCTTGTTCCGTCAGCCATGACTGAGAGAAGTCTTCAGTAATTCCCAATTCTTCTTATCGCACCGAGGATTAAACATTTAACCTTCAGATGACTAGCATTTAAAACTGAATTTAACACGGGTCCTTGCGGACAGTTCTAGTATGAATTGTGGGAGCCGTTCCTATTCTTGTTTTTTTTTAGATGAGAAATTTAGTCCAACATTATATAAATTATAAATCTTCATCTAAAAAATTAAGAAATATAATAACTTTAAAGTGTTTCGGTGATCGTCAGCTGTGATGTTGACAACAAAAGACAATAAATAATGTTCACCTTTTTATTGAACACTTGTCAGAGGAATTTATTTTGTTAACCGTGGCATAAAATTGACATTAACATATGCGATAACAGGTAGGTGGCGTTTTCTTTATGATAGGCGCGATGTCCACTCTCGCTAAAGTCTTGTCGGGGAGTAACCATTCAACCCCTTCTTTCTAGTTCGTAACGCTAACACCACATTAAACTTACCCCCCTTGCTGATTAATATACAACACTGTGACGAAGATGTAAATACTAGAGAAAATAACAACATTTGCACAGCGTATAAATATATCTTCTGTTTATTTATCTTGTTATTTTTATAATTTTATACTCATATATATATATATATATATATATATATATATATATATATATATATATATATATATATATATAAATATATAAATATATATATATATAAATATATATATATATAAATATACATATAAATATATATATATATAAATATAAATATATATATATATATATAAATATATATATATAAATATATATATATATAGATATATATATATATATATATATATATAAATATATATATATATATAAATATATATATATATATACATATATATATATATATATAAATATATATATATATATATATAAATATATATATATATATATATATATATATATATATATATATATATATATATATATATATATATATATGTATATTGTTTTTATCTACATACTCATACAATCCGTAGGGGACTCGTTAGTTTAGAGAATAATTATTTACACAAATCGCGGATCACGAGTTGTATTTCAAACTCCTAAGTCCTAGCCCATAGTCAACAACTTAGTAAATCAGCAAAGTATTAATGTTATATATATATATATATATATATATATATATATATATATATATATATATATATATATATATATATATATATATATATATATGAAGAAGAATGGAAAGGAATTAGAGAAGCAAAAGCCAAATCAGATTTCAATTCAATTGCTCAGAGCAAGGTATATTTCGCAAAAAGGCAATTTATTCAAGTTATATATATATATATATATATATATATATATATATATATATATAGTTACATTCTAATGACCATAAGAATAATGCATTTAAAACCATAATTTTCATTAATTCTTACAATTACTTGATTTTCATATTTCGGTGAATACCTGTATTTGTTCTTCGTCTTAGGGATAGAGTTAGGGGTAGGGAATATAATCCTTTTAAATTTATACCCTGATGACAAATTAATAGAAAGAATACGTGTATAATTTTATAATTTGTATGTTCGCGATTTGGTAATGAATTACTATTAAAGTGAAATCGGTTACCAATAAAACTGTTTATCCGGCAAGACTCTTAAACCAATGTTGATGGGGAAATGGTGCCGTGCATGTATAAATAAATTCAAATCTAAATAAATTCCGTCTTTACCTACTCCAAGAAACATCTTACTTTTAACATTTCTCTATGTATCTATGTCTCTTCATTCCACAGATCCCCCATTCTCTCACTTCATCTATCTCCCCCTACTTTTACTATTATCTCATCTCCCCTCTCTCCATCGTTTCTCCCTCCTTCCCAAAAAGGGCAATTTAACATTAAAGGTCGTTTGAAACTCATCGTTCTAAATTTAGACCTCTCATGACTAATTTTGTTTCCGATGACCTCCGCTAAATTAAATATTCCAAAAAATGCGGCTATATTCTGTTCGAGGCAATGCTGAAAAATAATATATCAGCGTGGACATACGCACAGACAATGAACTGCTATTTGTATCATATATAACATAAAATACGTGCAAGGATATACTTTAGTTTTAAGTTTGAGTTAAGTAATTTAGGTACTCTTATAGTGAATGCACCGCGTTTCCGTGACTTCGCGTCGTCAACGTTCAGGCATGTTACGGAAGCACTCGAGAGTTGACGATGTGAAAACTGCCAAACGATAAATTACGGACTGGCAAACGATAAATTCAGACGAAGAAAATCAAAGTAAAATACATATATAAAAATAAAGAACTAACGGACCATAGCTAAGCAACTGTTATTAATTAGAAGTTTTTTTAATTTTTTTGTCAAAGGAACCATTCTTAATCAAATGTTTTTTAATAAAATGTTTTTTTTTTTGTGCACCGACATGTTTCAAAAGATGATTTTTTATAACAAATAGCAAATCCACTGTTTTTAAGTATTTTTCATCTTTTTCTTACGAAACAACTGTTTTTAATTTTTTTTCAATGTTTTTTTTATTTACATTTTCCGGGTTAGGGTTTAGGGTAAGGGTTGTAACTGGTCCAGAAGTGTTTTGGGTACTTGTTCTGTTTCGCTGAGCGAAGACGACAACGACGACGACAACTAAAGGGTTTAATGTTAGGTTGTTGTTTTTTTTTTTCATTCGGAAGTTTCCAATATTTATCCTGTACAGAAAATAAAGCATGGCAATTTCAACCTGCACAGACATTCACATATAAAGCATTTATTCTCTTTCGCTACAAGTGACAGTTTCTGAGTCCTTCGGGAGATGTAACTAGATTCGTCAACTTTCGGGCACTTTCGAGACCTGCACGAATGTTGACGACGCGAAGTCACGGAAACGCGGTGCATTCTCTATAAGAGTACCGTAATTTATAATTAACTGATCACTTCACCAATCTCTCTCTTTACTATCTATGTATTTCTTACAAACCCTCTCACTCTATGATGATTCTGCCACTCTCCAATTTTTTTCTTAAAGTCTCTCTGAGCATTTAGAGGAAAAGTTATCATAAGTTTCTTTTCACATAGTGTGTTCGTAGACACTGTAAGTACGTTATGTATATTCGATAGAAACAAAATAAATGTCCTTACATCAGCCCTGAGAAAAATCATCATCATCATCATCATCATCATCATCATCATCATCATCATCATCATCATCATCATCATCATCATCATCATCATCATCAGCAGCAGCAGCAGCAGCAGCAGCGCCTGGTATTCCCAAATAGTCACCAATCTAGTACTGACCAAGCTTTACGTTGCTTAACTTCGGTTATCAACGTGATTATGTCGTATATCTAAGGTGAATAGAGAAGTAAACTATATATATTTTTCAATTAATTCAAAGAAAGTGTAATGTCATGTTATTCTTCTCAACCCAGGCAGCGTCGGGTAACCCTGATAATTTTTAAGGAACTTCTTCCCGTTCATAACTCTGGTATACACTCGATTATTTTCTGAGAATTTGTGTTTCAGAAGAAAGAACAATTCAAGTCTGTCTTAACTTTTGCAAATATTGTTTAGTTTTAATTTTTAAATTGAACTTTATCTGAAAATCCATTATTAATTTGCGAAATTAATTTTAGAAAATATAACTCGATGAACCCTTTAGTTGTTCGTATGTCTTACCCGTAATTGTGTAAATATGATTACTTTAATGCAAAACAATTATCGCCCATCCTTGAAAATCACATCTTAAGATGTACACATTTGC
>OY744544.1:1480998-1503498 GCA_963556195.1 Sepiola atlantica | reverse complement strand
TGATAATATAAAGCTCAATATATTGAATAGAACAATTAATTCAAGAGATGAAAGATGAGACTAACACATTGTATAGATACAATATTTATTAAGACATCAGAAGTTTCATTATCCTTTACCCATGGATTTTCAAATACAAATTCTTTTATTCAGAGGATAAAACTCGCTTATGTAACTGTAAATATTACCGATAACTTTTAACTTTGAAAATTAATACACACACACACACACACACACACACACACATATATATATATATATATATATATATATATATATATATATATATATATATATATATATATATATATATATATATATATATACACAAACTCTTTTGGCTGACAAGATGCACGAACTGAGCTGATCACTATTGAACACTCAGCTTTTTAACGACATCATCTGAACTCCTGAGTACTGTGAATATTTTTTTCAAAAGTTATTTTCTTTAACAGCATTTATGTATTCAATGTGTTCGGTTTGATTGCATTTTTGTTTTTGTTTTTGAAGAACATGATTGAGTTTGGCAAAGGAGAGGAAAAGAGGGGAAAATAAAAAAAATAAATAAACATAACATCAATGTTTGGTTTGGTTTACGGCATAACAGCCATCTAGTGGTTATTTAATGCCGACTAATGTTGGCAAATGAAGTTAATTGATTTTATGTTGTTGTAGAACAACCAAAAATGTAGATTTTTTTAAACAGTCCAACTTCTTTAATGAAGTCTTAGATTTTGCTCAGATTTGTGTCTTTAAACAGGTCCTTTAGATTTTTCAATCTGTAGTATTTCCATCGGCTTTGTTGTAGATCCTGACAGTCTATTAATATATGTTTGCCTGTAAAAGGTTCTTGACATGATATACACATTGTGGACTCTTCACCTTTAAATAAATGTTTGTGGGTAATATATTTATGTCGTATACGAAGTCTGGCTACTATAACCTCTTCTCTGTTTGCCATACTGTAGCCTAAGGGTCACTTAGCAATAATTGGCCAAATATTGCGTAATTTATTACTTTACATTCATCCCAAGATTCTTGCCATTTTCTTTGGGGGAACTGGAACTTCCCGAATTTAAAAACAGATCTTTTGTCTAAATCCGCCATCGTGATGTAACAAGAAAATAGGGACTCTTTTAGGGGGTAGAGTTAGGGTTAGGGTTTGGGTAAAATATCGTCAGGACTATCAAAGCTGTTTTACCGACTTCAAATCGTATCGGATGAATTACGTTTAATTGCGCACTTATAACTTTCGGAAAATATTGAGCCACAGTGACCCCGTGGCTGATATACCGCAATACAAAACCGTCCTCATTCCATTCTCTTTCTCTTTTATGTATTATCTTCAATCTTATATTAAAAAAACCCACACACAACGGTTGCGATTATCGATCCACTGTCGAATCAAATTCATCCGCGTTTAAAACCTCAAAGAAGAATAGCAACCAGGACTGTTATAGATGCATATTTATACCATTATTATAAAGAGAAATATGCAAGGAAACAGGGAATCTACTTAGTTAATCTCTAAAGTAAACCCTTAAACGGGACATTAATCCCTCAAAAGTTACTGACTTAGACTTTCCATTTTGAAAGCAATGGCGGACACGATTCCCGCTTCAAAATTTGCTATTTTAAAAGTAAATTTCATAGCAAGGATTACAATAATATTTACGTAGTTTATCATGTAAACTTTACTTACGATTATATCGGATTGATTACAAACAGTGCAGCAGAATACAAGCCGCTTATTATAATCCATTTATGATCGTCATGTTTTTGGTAACAATGAACAAGGGATGATATAACAAAGATAATGGATATTTTAAGTGTTTAACCAAATTTATTGTACGCATATTATTAAAAACATGAAACTTTGAAAAAGAAATTCCACCCAGAAATCGTTAATAAAATCTACATCGTTTCCGCAATTAAGGATTATTTGATACACATTAATCTATACCGGAAATGCCCACCAAGTTTTAGTCATAAATATCCAACTGTTTTTAGATGTATCAACGGTCAATTAGATGCAGGGACGCTTTGCTGATCGTCTCATCAGTAAATGTTATCCTCAATACGTCTAGCACTCAAAGTACTTTAACAGCATTTTTATTTTTAAACTGTGGAGTTTCCTAAAAAAATAACAAATAGGAAAACAATATCCGGAATATTCCGAATCTTTCAATGCATGGAGCACCAACCACAAGTTCCTCCCTCTTAGACCGTGTCTCAAGAAAGCATCTATAATCTTATAGTCTCTCACTATCTATCAAGCTCCAGTTCCTGTCCAATTACCGCAATGTTGCGTCCCTGTGTTTGTTTTACAAATAGTTCTATCGATATGCTCTGACAGACTGGCTGTAATTGTGTGCTATCAAAGTAAATACTCGCCGAACAACCCGACAATAAGCAAAATCCCACCCCTTCACTGTAACAGTCCTCATGTGCTAGAAAGATTTATACTCTAATAGCTCTTTTCCTTGAACTGATTGCTTTTGGAATTCCCTTTTGTGCTCCTTTTTTACACGACTGTATCAACATGCGGAAATTTAAATGTAAAGCGAACAAACATATCGCTGCACAACTTTCCACTAAAGATGTCCCTTTAAGTCTGGCCTCTAATTATCAGTAGCCCTTTACGTCTTAGTCGCAATGTGCCTTGTTTGGGCTAAATAAAAAATTAAAAAATACATCACGTATTGCAGCGTAGACCGCCTTATAAAGTAGAACCACATATATTATTGTGTAGAGTTTAAAAGAGAGAATCACCTCTGACTTTTGAATTATTCTTGAATGAAGCTCATGCATTTAGCTCATGCATTTAGCTTGAACATTAATCAATTCCAAGTCTTTTTTACTGCATCACGACTTATCAATTACAAAAGCCACTCGAAGATAGAGTTAATAAGATGGAACTATTGTCAATTTAGAGAGTAAGAATATTACAAGAGAATTGAGAGTAATTTCTCGGATCGACCAACTTCGAATACTTGTGAAAACGATTCATGCCAGGAATATCTGCCCATTGGATTGAATTTAATAACGAAGATGTTGCAATCTGCATGGAAGCAGTCCCGTTGTAATGTGTCCCACAGACGAAGAGCTGTTTCGAAGAAGCACTGTTTGTAAAAATTCCGCATTACGCTAGGTAAACAGAGTGAAGAGAGGTCAGTGGCTTCATTGTTATAGGAAAAAGAGTTCTTGCTGCGAATGCCTTACAGATAAGACATTGTTAGCCCAAGTTGTTTTCCTTCTTCATATACACAATTATTTTACGGCTGCAACACTAGTTAACGTGATAGACAGTAGATTACGCAACATTAGGTTAGCGAATGAAATGTGTAAGCTGCAAATTTGTCACAATTGAAATGCAACGCATTATTCCTTTGACATGCTATAATTTAAGAAAGTGGGCAGGTAAATTATTAAAATATACATTTACTGATGTTATTAAAACAAATCTGTTGCGTAAAAATAAAAAGAGATTCTGATAGAATGCGGTGAACTGATTGGAAACAACAGCGAATCGAACTTAATTTCGAAAAGCAAGGATGTCTTTTGTTTTGCCTCCAGCGTTCTGTGTGATGGCACTAGCTTAATATATGGACATCAGTGTTACAGAACGCAATAGAATTTAAACAACATACACTCGTTTATTTGAGTTTTTTGTTTCCTCGCCCGCTAGATAAACTGCTTCCCTAAATGACTAGAAAGTCGATTACCGAAGAATACCGAAATATACCAAATAAATCAAGATTTCCAGTTTTTGTTAACATTAAAAACTAGAATAGAATCCCTTCAAAGAAAAATATGGCTACGTGACAGATCACAATATGAAGCAAAGTCACACATATAGATTTGAATTGAGACTTCACAACAAAGAGTAGGTTACGTAACAAGTTTGTTACTTAAAAAGGAAATAAGAAACCACGTTATTTAGTCAATAAAAAGAAGAAATAAGATAGGGCTACGTTACACGGTTACTCACATTTTTATTTTATTTACAAAAATCGAAGAGATATAATTACCTACAAACAGTTTTTACTATTATATATAGCAAATATGCAGAGTAATGGGGGTCGGTAGGTGCATTACGCACACATGTGTTTGCATGAGATAAAAAGGTGCAATTATAATGGGCAAAACACCTTGGCAATCTGCTAAACTATCCCATGTTTTTAATTGCAATAGAAATTGCAAATCGAATCTTTGATTATGTAATTACCACCGAGAATCGCATCGTTGCGCGCGCACGCAAACTTTAAATCGCCAGTTGATTAAATTATACTAACTATCAAGGCTCGTGAAAATGCTGCGTTTAATTAAATAAAATAGGTTGTAATTTACTCATTTTATCTACATATTATATATTTTATTACTTTGAATTTGATTTAACAAAATGTTATTTTCGTATATCAACACGTAAATTACTCTCCTTTTCTTACTTTCTCGCTCCCGCGTAAGGAGGTACTGCGTTTCACCTATATCACGTCTCTCTTGTATGTATGTATGTATGTATGTATGTATGTATGTATGTATAATCAACCTTATAGCAGACCGTTAGTTACTTATATATCTTACACCATTCTCATTCGACCAAGTACTGTACACTGCTTTACTTTGTCTCTGAAAGCATAGACACAACACTTTCACATTACTCGAGTGTCCAAATAAATATATTTGGGATGTTAATGCACATCACCGTGACTGGCTTTTATTCTCCAGCTATACAGACGCAGCGCACTCCCTTTCACACACTGTCAATGTCTCGACCTGCCTTCCTGGTCATATGGACCACCAAACCTCGTTTCTCGACCTGTTCTTGACCTCACTGCCCTAGGCTTGTGTGACCAAGACCCATAGCCCGTTCATAAGCGCTGATCACCTTGATATCACCCTAAAATCTCGTTTCAAAGCTGATGAGCCGTTGACCAAAACTACGAGATACTACAAGTTGACTGATTATGATCCCATAAGAGATCACATCAGAGACGTTCCATGAAGTGAAACCTTTTATCTTTCTTTATATCAGTGCGTAAATGAGGTAACGGTATGTTACAAAGCATAAACCCATGCGAACATTCTACAGCAAGCCCCACTCTCCACAATGGTTCACCTCGAAGTGTGTAGCTTTTATTGCTTAGTGGCGGCAAGCATTCTGATAATTTAACCGCCACAAGTAAACTACAAATAGACAGGAACTTATAGAAATCATTGTAAGCCTGATAGATGAAGCAAAGAGACAGTACACAGAGATGTACATAAACCGCATTTAGTCACATAGACTAGGTACTCGCGATTTCTAGAAAATTTTCAATAGTGTGGTGAAGCATGGGAAATCAACAATTAGCTCGCTATTCCACCAGAATGATGTTGTTTGCACGGAAACTGATAAAGTGGAACTACTTGCTCAGCGTTTCGCCTAAAACTCTACTTTAGGCTCCGCAAACAACTCCTTCCCAAATTTTTTATTGCGGGCTCAAGCCACACTTCATTACCTTACTATCACCCCATTTCATGTCTGAGACATCATAAAAAACCTGGATACCTCCAAAGCACCTGTGCTTAATTTTATACCAGTAATAGTAATAAATAAATGATCTACTGAACTATCCCATATCCTCTCCAAACTCTACAAGAAAGACCTTGCCGAATCTTGCTTCCCTGATAGCTTGACAATTGTCTCTGTGATACCAGTCTTCAAGAATTCAGCAGATAGAACAGACCATCAGAATTGTCTCCCCATCAGTCTACTCCCGCTCTTTTCTAAAACCTTGTAATGCTTAATCAATCTTGCGATAGTCCGTCATCTCGTTAATGCTAAACTTCTTTCTCACTTCGGGTTTACTCCGCCATGTCTCCCTTTTGAAGAATACCAATGTGTTGGCCTTTATTTTTAATTCAGAAACAACCAGTCTTACAAACACGTCTGATGATTCTCGTCTTGGCGATAAGAAATAAATTATAATGTGAAATCACTAGATTGTTGGCTTGAGTTATCTCTTTCTAACTTATCGCTCTCTCTCTCTCCTTCTTTCTTTCTCTCTCTCTCTCTCTCTCTCTATCTGTGTATATATATATATATATATATATATATATATATATATATATATATATATATATATATATATATATATTATACTTAATCTGAGTTAATAAATGTTTGCTCCCCTAAGGCTTTTTCTTGTATCGTATACTCACCCAAAATATATGCAAAATATTTCTCGGTTTTAAGATTGTATTATATTTAGTAAAACTATCATTTTAATTAGTAGCAATGTTTAAGTAGTTACCCATCTTTTAGTTAAATTCTATCTAATACTCTCACCCTCGTTCATTGTTTCAAACCCCACTTTTATTTTATGCAGTATCTATAATTTTCGCTTTTCTCTATTTCTTTATCGCTTTCCTTCTATCTCTTTCCCTCTGCTTATTGACATAGTCGAAGGTATTGAATAAACAAAATATAAAATAATTACACTATCCCATTATTAACTAAAACATATAACACCACAGGTAGTAATAGTATTCATCCCGAGTATGGGAGTAAAATAAAGATAGGGGGAGATAGATAGCAAAGTTAAATAGAACAATTTTGGATGTTGTCTTTTTATTTTTCATATGTCACTAGCCAAGGAATCTAACCCGAGTCCAATGGGCGACTCAACGTGTCATATTTATTATAGTTCTCTATATAAATTCAATCGGTTTTTTAATTTTAATTTTTGTATCTTTATTTACCTTCGAAGTGTCGGATGCCTTTATTAATACTTAATATTAGGCAATAATTAGTATACACAGAAAAATAAGAAAACCTTATCACATGGATTTTTCATAAAATATAAAAATCAGTTTTATTGTATTTTCCCCAAACGTATTTTGATTTATTACGTGTTAAAATGATAGACTGAGTTATGCCCCCCCCCCTAGCTTATCGTGTTTTTCGCTGTTATCAATGGCGAGGCCATTATGTGCGCTAAGACTGATTTTATACTTGATAATTTTTGCTAATTTTGGGTGGACATACCTATTTTGTCTGACACTTAAGTACATCAAAGAGTATTGCGGTTAATTTAATTAGAACTGGGATTTTTACCTGCTTTCATATGATACCTCATCTCCAAAAGCACAGAAAAAAATGAGATATGCATCAATCGCTTCTATTTTCTTCGTTTTCCTTTTCGTTTTTTCTTTTCATCTTTACGTAACTATTCATTGTCACTCTTGAAGGTTCAATTTCCAGTACGGGCGATACTAAGAATACAATTTCGTATTTCGTATTAATTAAGACTATTAACAGGCCATAATTTTTTGGTTAAGATCAAAGTGTAGTATCTGTTCCGATAGATACTGCACCCCATAGACGGGTATTGTCTTGGCCTCCGGGGCTTGATTTACGCCGGTCTATGGGTCTGTCCTGTGCAGTTCTAGGAGGTCCAGGCTTCGCCTCCCCTCTTTGGGGAGGAGTAAGTTTATTGCTTACTGCCTGAGGCGCCCCTACCGTGGAATGCCGACGGAGCTGCCATGGCAATTTTTAAACCCCACTTTCCCGACCCGACCTTGGGTCACATCTTACTTGTGGGAATAAGATAAAAACTGGCCTTGTGCCTAACTCCTGGAGAGGAGTAAATCAATACTCACATGGATTAGATTAAGGCTTACGTTCGGAATTCCGTATACATTTCTGAGTTCCATATAAATATTACCCAATTCGACAAGATGCACGTGAAGAAGGGCGAGTTACTTTGACTGAAAAGTTGTAAGAATAACATCGAAGATAAGAACAATAGTCCGAATAATCTAAATAATACAGACTAAACCAAACTGTGACAGACCGAGCAACAGAAGAAAATGCCACATTCCATGTACGCATCTGAAAAAGAAAGATTTTCGATACTTAACTATAACAGAATTCTACATGGCGAATGTACAGCGAGGGCACGTTTTACATATGTGAATTTCTCTTCGTTTGTTTTTATACGAGTTTATTTGTTTATGCTCTTCCTGAAACGTATCGAGTTTGTCATTCAACAAGCTGATGGAAACCATATTGATGCCCGTTATTTGCTTCGGGTCTTTTACGTGTTGTGTTTTGTTTAATAATACACGTCGGGACAGCCTGGTGCCTGACGGAAAATAAATATTGAACGGAGACCACAATTATGACAGGGAGACACGTTTCTCAAGAAATATATTATGTTTTAGAACATATTTCTTACAATCTATACGATCTGCGTGATGTCGTTGTCTCACTGAAAACAAAGCCCTATATTAAGAGTAACCAGAAGTTTTATCGAGTAAAATTTTACGAGGAATCAAATGGTAGTATTTGTTTTGTATCAGTTTTCTTTACAATAATATCGCGGGGTTTGCATTCACGACGGACATCAATAAATAGGAAAAGTCGATATTTTTTCGTGATCTATATACGAGAAAAACTATCCGCAACCTTACCGCTATGAATCTATATCTAAGTATTCTTTTTAAATGTGTCTCACACTACACGTCTTCAATATAAATCTATTGTAATTTTTAAAAAAATACTAGTTTTCTTTTAAGTAACATTTGTTGTAACATTTGTTGATAATAAATATGATATTTTCCTTCTAGTGTTTATATGTTTGAGTGAGTAAAACCCAGAAAGTAATTAACTGAGCTGTATGAATTTTGAAACACAGCTGGGGATAAGAGTGCTTTAAGTAGGCTATATTTAATTTAATTAAGTTTTATGCAAAAAGGGTAAAGAGGAACTGAAATACATACAGCAAAGATTGATTTTTCGTTAAACAGAAAAGCAAATAACAGAAACTAAACTAAGCCACACGCATACATGAAGACCATCTCCCTCTCTTTCTCTTTCTCTCTCTCGATCCCTCTCTTTCTCTCCCCATTTCCCTCTCTCTCTCTCGATCTCTCTCTTTCTATCCCCCTCTCTCTCTTTCTCTCTCTCTTTCTCTCCCAATCTCTCTACCCTTTTCTCCCTCTCTTTCTCCCCCTCTCTCTTTCTCTTTCTCTCTCTCTCTCTCTCTTTTCCCTAACTCTCTCTCGATTTTGCTCTTTCTCTCTCCATCTCTCTCTCCTGATCTCTCTTTTTCTCTCCCCACCTCTCTCTCTTTCTCTCCATCTCTTTCTCTCCCTCTCTCCTTCTCTCTCTCTCGATCTATCTCTCTTTCTCTATCTTTCTGTCATACGCACATCCGAAAAGGGATCACGTAATCCCACAATCCAGCAAAACCTGATCCATTCTTTAGAATATATAATCGAAACACTTGACCTTGTTTTTAAGACCCCTTTCATCTTTTTCTCCATTTTTCTATCCATTGTGTAGAATGCACAGAACGTCCGCTGGAATGTTTATGGCGCCGTGAAAGCTGCTGGTTTCAAGGTCGAGTATCAAAGAAATGGAAGTTACAAAAAAAAACGCAAAACTACAAAGCGTCCTACGCCGGTATAGCAATATTTTTTGTCAATGGTATTATGCTCTGATCTGTACTTAATAAACGGACAATCGTAGAAGACGAGATTAGTAACATGACTGTTTTCTTTTTTTTATAAAATACTTGATCCACAAATAAATACTGATGCTGTGTCAGTTCATAACAAAAACGAGGAGTCACCCATTCAATTTGCCTTTGAGCAACAAAGACAAATTGTCTTCTATATGCTACTGACACTAGATTACGTCATCGTTTTGAGATGTAATCCATTAAAAAGAGGAAGCTATATCCGCCGCGGTTGATATATGTAATTAAATGATGACGTAATCCATTCTTTTTATTCTTTGCGTGTCTTTGAAGCGTGTAGTCATGCAACAGATTTACGCCGGTCTATTGGGGGTTGTCTGGTCCTGTGCAGTTCTAGGAGGTGCACCCTCCCAGGCTTTGCCTCCCCTCTTTGGGGAGGAGTAAGTTTATTGCTTACTGTCTGAGACGCCCTTACCGGGGAATGCCGACGGGGCTGCCCAGGCAATTTTTAAATGGTCAGAATTGCTCACCTCTCGAGCGCTGGCTTATCTAATCCCACTTTCCCGACCTTGTGTCACATCTTACCTTGTGGGAGATAGATAAATAGTAGTCATGCAACAGTTTCCTACCTTTTTACGCAGTCTTTTAATTATTGTTTTACTCTGCAAGACCTTGCAAGCTGCACCGGTTGGGAAGTAAGGGACAAATAAAACAGTGTTACATCGTATGGTCCTCCTCTCCACATTCACAGATGGTTGGGTCAGTTTTGTAGCCCAATCTACTCATAGCATCTTCTGATTACCCCATTTCTGTTCTCAGGCGGTTCAGTGTTTTTCTACTGGAGCCAGGGTGCCTCTGAACCGGAAAAGAGTACCTCAGAAGAGGAGATTCTCATGATA
This sequence comes from Sepiola atlantica, assembly GCA_963556195.1. NCBI lineage: Eukaryota > Metazoa > Mollusca > Cephalopoda > Sepiida > Sepiolidae > Sepiola > Sepiola atlantica. The sequence continues at coordinate 1,493,132 of OY744544.1, read as the reverse complement.
GTAAGAGGGGAGGGACATTCAGTAGCCATTAGTGAGAGCATGACATCGAATGACAGTAATTCTCGCATGATAAGTGGTGAATCTTACTGTTATTAAGCGTTCATTAATAGGTGTCCATGCCTCAACGACACTTATGGTAGCTTTGTCGATGAGAATTGCAACTCCACCTCGATAGATCCCATCACATCGACATGAGAATAGGACGGTCTTGTTTTTGTGTATAAACTTCCGGGAATCAGTCCAGAAAAGTTCGTTTAGACCCAAGATGTTTAAGTTGAAACTATTCATTTCTTTGATGATTTGTGCAAGTTTGGATGATTGGAACAGAGTCCTCATGTTACAATATCATATGTGTGTGATTGATTTTAAAGAAATAATTCTGGCTTTCGGGATGCCTACTTCCTCAGTGAAGATTTTATCAGCATCTGGCATACGATCACTTGGTGGGGGCAGCCGTAGTTTCGGCTGCGTTGAATCTGAATTTGTCATACTTTGACTGTTTTCATAGCAAAGCTTTTTTATAAGGACTGGTCGCTAGCCTGATTCTAAACCGCTAACATCTCGAAACATAGTCACATTTAGGACATTTTATAAATTAAGATAAATGTAGGTGTATCAAATAAATTGTGGAAAAAGTTAGCATTCAAAACGGTAAACAATTCCGCATTCGTTACTAATCATCACATAGGAAGGCACCGTATCTATTTTGGTGCGGAAACGAAGCCATCTTCTCTCATCAGCTTCATCGACTGCGTTTCTTTGATGTTTATTAAATGTCGTTTTCCTAATGTAATATATTCAGTCGCCCGTAAGTTTCGATTGCTAACCTATCCGGCCATCTAGTCCAATACGGGAAGTACAGGTTAGCGAGGATATATTTTGGGGCTTGTTAGAGATGTTCTGCTTTTAGACACGGGCGTTGCAAACAACAATAGATAAAAGGGTGAGTGGAGTCGTGTGCAATAATGAGTTCGAATCAATTTTTGGATTCGACTTTGACAACTTTCTTCGCCATAATTGATAAGTTGAAGTGGCTACTTAGATTAACCTCTCTACCATTATTGGATAAACTTACTTTTGTATATACAGGGTGGTGAGACTGCATAACCCGATTTGACAACGTAAGAATGGGCAAAAGTATAATCTGCGTCTTACTTCTTGATATTGCATGAAGTATTCCTGATTTTTCACCACGGAAACGTAGATAGCTAAAAAAATATTTATCTGATAAGGTGGTTATTTTGCATTGTAGTTACAGTTTATAAGATCGATATATCAAATTTGGAAAAATCGAGTCAGTCCAATGAAGAGCACCGAAGTTAGCGCCAAATGTGGGAACTTTTCCGTTCCATGACTGTGACACTGGCTTGAAATGAAACCAGTTAATCATGACCAATATTGTTGTGAAGTTGTTCCACAGTAAATAATAAATAAAGGAAGTCAAGTCGAGGGTTGGTTTAACAAGTGTATTAACAAAGTAAGAAAGTGACTAGATAGTTACAAGACTGTTTTGTCTTCTGGTGTCTCGCACTATTTATAGTGACAACCGGTGTTGTTTCTCCTGTGTAAGAACGGCCGGTGTAACAAATATGTTGATCAATTCTGGTACCGAATGTTCAGTAGATGTGTTCGGTTGTACAAAAACAAACATATTCGACCGAAAACAAAAACTTCGCCTACCTTGACGGGGGTAAAAATATGCAATTTACTCCAGACATTCATCCTTTTTTAATTTTAATTTCTTATGTTTGTTTTATAATTCTCATCGTTTTGATTCCTTGTGTGATGCTATGTATTGGTGTTTTTTTTTAGTTCGTGTTTTGCTAGCATACACTTTGTATTTAAGATCTCCCTTTAAGAAACCACAAAAGGATTCAATCCAGTGACCGGGAAATGTGTTATCAAAGTATCTGTACAGATCATTTAAAAAATGTAATGGATCCTCGATTACGTTGAAACCAACTCAGAAAATTGCTAATAATCTAGGCAATATAATAAAGAAAAATGATAATTACATGATTTCAATTATTTCAAAATCAAATCATTTAGTAGCTTGTCCATACGTTCAGACTTTTAAACTACCTTACATCTGAAGTATATATGAGCCGCAGTCGGCAAGACACGTGTCCGTGGATAATTATTCTATCGATAAAAAGGTATATATATATATATATATATATATATATATATATATATATATATATATATATATATATATATATATATACATATAACACAAATTATTTATCTACCACCCACAGCGGTAAGATGTGACACAAAGTCGGGAAAGTGAGATTTGAAAAGCCAGCGCCCGAGAATTTGAGCACTCTGGCCTACAAAAAATGCCTGGGCAGCCCCGTCGGCATTCCCCGGTAGGGGCGCTTCAAAGGATGAGAAGGCAAAGCCTGAGAGGGTTGACCTCCTAGAACTGAACAGGACAGACCCATAGACCGGCGTAAATCAAACCCCGAAGGCCAATACAATACACCGGTATGCAGTATCCGTTGGAACAGATACTACACTTTGATCCCAGCCATAAGGCCGAGACAAATTCTAGTCAATAACACTAAAATTATACATTTCGAAACCAATTTAAAACATTAAAAATACTGGAAGCTATCTACATAAAAACACAACAACTTAAATTTAACAACATCACATATGAAACCAGTGGTTACATTTTAAAATGCTTATCGTAAAGCGATTTTGTTCTGTGATGTCATCCAGCGTTGCTGAATTTAAATCGTCAACGACTTCTTGGAACAATGGGAAAACCGTTCTATTCGTGTTTCTCCGCTGTCTTTTTAAAGAATTCTCTTCTTTTTCCAGCTATTTTTTGTAAATTTGTTGTTGATACCTGAGGATGATTCGACGAAGAATCGAAAACCTTCGTGAAACGTGTGAAACTCGTGAAACTTGTAAAAGCTATGGAACATTTATTTTTTAAAATTATTTTAATACAAAAAAGACCACAAAAAATAATAAGTTATTATTAAACAAACAAATTCTGTTATCTTTAACAATGTTTGCATAAATGAAAATATCTGCCTAAATAGAGTAATATATATATGTAAACATATATATATATACATACATATATATATATATATATATATATATATATAAACATATATACATACGCAACTTTATATACATGCATAGCTTAAATCTTAAATTTACAAAAAAGAAATAGTGTGCCCATGTTACTCACTGTGTTAATATATATTAAAAATATCATGATGATCCGTTCATTAGTTTAGAAGATTATCTTGTGCATATTAATATATTTATATATACACATACTTAACCGATATAGAAAAATAGAGGGAGATAACGAGAGAAAAAGAGAGAGAAAGAGAGAGAGAGAGAGAGAGAGAGAGAATGAATATATAGACTTCATATTCTTATTCGATGTTATTTTCGAAGAGGGTAATTTTCATCTAGAGTATCTAATTATACCGTGTCTGTGAATCGTGTGCTTTGTTTGTGTACGGATCCGCCCGGAGTCTTTAGTACCTTTAGGACATGAAAAGGCAAACAATGCTGAAGGTAAGGCAAAGACAATATTTAGCTGAAAACATTTACAAAAAAGATCGATATTTCCTTTGAAATGGCGGAGAGGCCGGAAGATGAGTTGGAGGAGGAGGATCTCTTTCTTATGACATGTTTTGTAGATCAATATCTTCTGACAACAATTGGAAGGAATGTAATTGTCATCGTTACTGATGTAGTTGTGAGTCGTCCGAGTTCATTCTAACAATTGTTCATCCATATTTTTTTTAGATGCGACCTTGTGGCTCGAGAAGAAGCTTCGTCGGTCACGTATCAGTTTGATTTAGCATTTCTTTAGATAACGATACATGATGTGTATTATTGGACTTACTGCGACTGCTATTTTGATGTCGAATGAAAAAATGCACAAGCGGCGCAAGGGATACAGGTGTTAAGCAACAGTTAATCTTCCAATGGTTTGTAGCTTTAATCCTCACTTCAGGTTATGCTAATTAAGAATTATAAAAAAAAACATGACTTACTTAAGATTTCTAAACGGTCACGGCTGACGGAGAGAGAACAATCTACTTGGTGCCTGCACCTGGTCCGGTATGGTCGGGTTTAACCGGCTTTCTACGAAAGACCAAGTTTTTAAAGAATAACTTAAAATACCAAGCGATCCCCAGTCACATGTATGAACAAGCTAACACTCTACCTCCCGTGTATTAAAACCGTTCTCAGTTGCTAGTATGAACGAGCAAGCAATTAACGACCGTGGATTGAGGGGTAGGGTTAGGGTTAGGGTTAAGGTTAGGGTTAGGGTTAGGGTTCAGTTTGAAATTCCCTCTAGATTCCCGAGTTCGTAATAAAGATTCTATGGTTGGGCAAAGTACGCGTGAAGAATTTCGCATGTTATATCGGCCGAAACGTTGTGAGAAAAATATTCAAAGTGAAAATAGTAGCCCGAATAATTCAAATAATAAAGAATGATTAGACGCAAAATGCGTAGAATAAATGGCCGCATCTTATATTTTACTCGTCTAAGTATCTCTATAAGGTACGCTCTCCGTTCTTAAGTCTGTCACATTTAAGTTTTATATACACATTTTGTTAGTTTGTCACGCTTAAATTTAAATTAGTCGGTCTGCAACGTTCTATTGTTTGTTTTGTGTAAGTTTTTATGGGACTACGTATCCCTGTAAGTGTCTATACTCGTCGGTCTGATGGTCTGTCCCACACGGTTAACTTTGAAGTAATATTTCCTCTGTCTGTCACACTTAAGTGTGCCACTTTTAGATACGTCCATGAATCTCAATGAGCGGTATCCGTCCATCATTCGGTCGGTCACGCTTAAGTGTGAAATAGTATCTCCATCTCAATTGTGCGAAAGCAATGGACGCATCTCAGGAATCTTCGTTATCTTAGTTTCTGGTATCTGTGTTTGGGGAGTGACATTGTCAAGATGTATGTTAGCATTACATTAACATGTTGCACAAAGAAGAACAAAAACATAACCCAAAGCTTCAAACATAGCAAAGAAATATGGTTTCCCTTTCAATTGTTTGCAACAATGCCCCGTTAACAAATGCACCACACATATATATACACACACGTACACACACAATAACACCCCTACACACACGCGCACTCGCAAACACGCACACACACACACACACATATATATATATATATAAATACAAAATATATATCTATATCTATAGAATATTTATAAAAGGTATATATCAATGTAAACTATATAGAATGTACATGAGTAATATATATATACATACATATATATATATATATATATATATATATATATATATATATAATAAATATAACATATATATATATTTGTTGGTTTTTACAAAAAATATATATAATATATACACACACACACACACACACACACATATATATATATATATATATATATATATATATATATAGGTTTTTACTTACGATATATATTTAAGTATATACTCTTTATAATATCAAAACACTCTTGAAACCAAATTCTATTTTATGTGTGTTTTTTATTTATGTAATTTGACTTGCCGTTACTTTTATCAAGAACTTATTAAAAGCTTTACCCATCTTCCTTACTCATGTCTTTTGAATCTTATTTCAATAAAAATAATGTACGATTTTTCATCCTCCTTCAAGGTTTAAATAACTCCGACCGCTACCGATTTTTCGGTCACGCTTTCCAAAATAAATTCATTTTCTCTACTGCCTCTCTCTTTTTGGACCCATAATTGATCTTTTTACAAGCGACCGTTTTAGATTACTTCACGTGCGCTCTCTACCCCTGCGTTTTAATAACTCCGACCGCTACCATTTATCCACCCACACTTTCAACAGTTAACAAAATTTCTCTCTCTGCTACCATCTATTTGTGGCTTATCATTTATCTTTCATAAAACCTTTTTGAGCTTTTCTTCTCCTGATTCTACTGTTTCAAATATTTGTACTTGTGTGTTATTTTGTCAGACCCATCATCCTGAGAGAATCATTAAATAAAGACAACTCGTTGATGAATACATAAATACTATTTTTGTTTTTTATTTTTTCATTTTAGATTAGTTCTACTTTTTATCATATATCAGATGTTTTTGTCAGGCTTATAATACCTTAAATGATAGGTCGACCGTGGGCTAATATCTAGAGAGCTTTAGACATGCAGTATTGTTTCGATCATTCGGTAATCGATATATCAGTATTCATGGTCTTGTCGGGGAGATGGTTGTGAGCTCGAAACGCTAGTATATGTAAATAAAAATAATTTAATATTATTTATTTTAAATGAATATATATATATATATATATATATATATACATATATATATATATATAGAGAGAGAGAGAGAGAGCGAGAGAGAGAGAGAGAGAGACATATATATATATATATGGAGAGCGATACATTTTATAATTGTTGTTTTTAAATTTCCGAAACAGTTACATGGTAAACAGCTGATGATTCGCGTTTAATATTTTATAATTAAAAGTTAAAGGCCTATGTTTTTGTTTCACTGTTACAAACTTGAATCCCCTTTTGTATTTGTAAATTTTCAAGTGCTAAGTCTGCGATATTTTGGATTTAGTTAGTATCCCTGGGAATTTAAACTGCCTCAAAGCTTTTTTAGACTATATATATATATATATATATATATATATATATATATATATATATATATATATTTAAAATAAATAATATTAAGTTATTTTTATTTACATATACTAGCGTTTCGAGCTTTCACTCTCATCAGTGCAGAGATGATAATCTCGGATGGTGACACTGTTCAACTTAGACTCCGTAAGCAAGCGCTGTTACCATTATGCTACAGGGCATTACCATATTCAATTAGGGAATTTAAGTTCTATTCATACGAAGGGCTGCATATCAACGAAGACGGACTTAGAGATTCTACGAACGTTGTCGGAATATGCCTTATAGCTACGGGTCAGTCTATTTTTAACTTCCCCGAACGGGGCTCAAATTTAATTTCATTAAAGGGGCTTATGATATTAATTTTAAATAAATGATATTTAATGATTTTTACCTACATACGCTAGCGTTTCGAGGTTTCGCTCTCATCAGTACAGGGATGATAATCTCGGACAGTCACACGGTTTGAACACCTTCCTCAGCACTGGACGAAATAACGATCTTGTTAGGGAATTTTTTTTTATTTTTTAACATAGTTCACCCCAGATAAGGCAGGCCGCCACTGTTCACGTAAGGGGCTACTGAGAAGAAAGAAAAAAGAGAAGGTTGGGGGGGGGTCAAACTGAATTGGGATCTGCGCAGTGAGATGTCTGTTTACATTAGTTTTAAATTTCTGCATGTCAGTACCGTCGGGGAAACAGGGACAGGGAGGGAGTTCCAGAGGCCAGCAGCACGAGGAAAGAAGCTATTTGAGTAGAAAGATCTCCGGCATCTTGGGACCTCCACAGTGAATGGATGGGATTTAGTTGATTGTCGAGTTGGTCTAGTGAACTTACGTCGAGGGGGTACCAGAGCAGTCAATTCATCAGACCACAATCCATTGAAGTATTTGTAAAACAAGCACAAGGATGCTACATTGCGGCGATGGGGCAGGGACTGGAGCTTGGTTGACAGTGAGGGACCTATTAGGTTGTCGACTCTTTTTTGGACCTTGTCAAGGAGAGAGAGAGAGACTAGTAGATGATTCACTAGCCCAGGTGTGGCAACAATACTCCATGAATGGGCGGATGGTGTCTTTGTAGAGATACAGGATAATGTTAGGTGTGAGGAGTTTACTAGCACGGTAGAGGGAGCCAACCTTCTTTGCGGCAGCCTTGACAATGTCTTCAATGTATACAGTCAACCATTGAACGACTATTTTTCACTGAACACTTTTAGCAATCAGGATGTTTTTCAGTTGTAATACGTTAATAGCGACTGACTTTTTGCAGCTCGAAAGTTTGAAACGTGGGTTGTGATCCAAGAGAAGAATGTAAAAAATTGATTGATCGTCTCCAAAGAAACATTAAATTGTATGAAATGTCAAAGAGGCCAGACAATGAATAACTTTGACGCTGTCGGGAGTGAACTTATTCGCGAGTGAATTTATTCGTCGAAATACTTATTATCTTTTAAGGCCAGCGTTTGCATTGTCACAGGAAATAGATAATGCTTTCTGCGTATCGCCATCAACTATTTTATTGCGCATAATAAATTGCACGGTCTGACGCGATGACACTTAAGTACGATTGTCTCAGTAAGATGACAAAGCTAGCAGTTCGGATACGGTGTTGTCCGGGAGTAGACATTTGTTATTAAAAAAAAAACGTATTACTTTATCACTCGGAATACATATTTTATAAAAAATGAAAAAAAAAATGAAATAAAGCATTTTCATGAAAAGAACATGACGGAACGAAGAGGGAAAACTTTGCTAGATATAAACAAATATAGATTTGGGAGATATCAAAGTATATAACATTAGACTTAATATATATATATATATATATATATATATATATATATATATATATATATATATATATATATATATATATATATACTAGACTTAATATATATATATATATATATATATATATATATATATATACATATATATATACATATATATATATATACATATATATACATATATATATATACACATATATATACATATATATATAAATATACATATATGTATATATATATATATATATATATATATATATATATATTAGATAATAAACTGCGCGCTCTGATGCCATGCCACTCTGTAGCATGATTGTCTCATTCAGATTTAAAAAAAGCTGTGCCGGCCCGTTTCGGCGTTTTCCGGCTGTCGATATTTTTTTAATGTGTATCATTCTCTTTCGAAATGAGTATTTAAAAAAAAGAACTTAAGCATTACTTTCCTGTAAGCAACATGGTAGAAAGAAACCAACAAAGAATTTAGCTAGTAAGAACAAAATATCGATTCTCTGAGATTCAATATAAAACTTAGAGAAATACATTGTATCATTTTACATAATAGATAATAAAATGTGCGGTTTTAGGTGATGACACGTTGTAGCTTGAATTTCTTTACTGGGATGAGAAAGCTGACGTAATGGTTGGCCAGTCTTCGATCGCAGGGTCGGGTCCCTACATATTTAGATAACCTATCAGGCACGAATTTGTTGTCGGTTAATTATACATTTAAGAAACAGACCCACACTCTCCCTCAAGTAAGTGATGAATATTTCATCGGTACAATATATATATATATGCTCAATGTGATTTGAGAGGTGCTATATAATATTGTTTTCATTCAATACTGGTTACCTTACTAAGTATTCTATACTACAGACAATGTAATAGTGGGTGGGATCTTTGTCTATGTTAGCCACGCTGATGACAGCTAAAACAAAACAAACATGTATCTATGAGTTATTTATATGTATGTAAATATATATATATATATATATATATTGTGTGGAGGTAGCATATATATATTGTGTGTAGGTAGCATTTTCTCATTTATTCAAACATTGTTAAGAATAACAAAATTCGTCTGTTTAATTATAGCTTTTTATTCTTTTAAATTTTTATTATGGTCTTTTTTGTACAAAAATAAAAAAATAAAAAAATGTTCCATAGGTTTAACGAACGTTTTCGCTTCTTCGTCGAATCACTCTCAGGTGTCAAAAGCAAATGGACAAAAGGCTGGAGCAAGAAGAACATTTTTCAAAAAGACGGCGGAAAAAGGCGCAGAGAACCTTTTCGCATTGTTCCAGGAAAGTCGTTAACGATTTAAATTCAGCGATGCTGAAATACTCTTTATTCTGTTATTTTTAACAATGTTTGCATATATATATATATATATATATATATATATATATATATATATATATATATATATATATATATATATATATATATATATGATCTGAGGTTAAGATCGGATTCTAACTCTGCCTGATGAGATCTCAGTTTATAGTAACTGTTGATCGATAACATCGACATGCCAGTGTCGCAGATTTTGTACATGTCTGTGTAAATAAAATTATCATATATATATATATATATATATATATATATATATAGAGAGAGAGAGAGAGAGAGAAAGAGAAAGAGAGAGAGAGAATATATATATATATACATATATACATATATATATATATATATATATATTTATTAATACAGAAATGTAATACAACATATGGACCAACCTCTAGCTCTCATCAGCATAAAAAGTAATTATTGAAGAAATGATGAAAATAATATAATATAATATAATACTCTCTCAATTTACTCACGTGTGTGTCGTTAAACGAATATAATGATGTGATCAGGTAGCGTTCGAATGAGGCAGTTAAAAATTTAAAATTTATGGTTAAAGAAACCGGTAGAGCGTGCCTTGCGAGTGATGTTTACGAATACCAATTTCAGTTCAATACACAGCATTTAATTTTGCTAATGCGCTGGATATGATGTAAGAGGCGTAACTCTATCAATTTTATGAAAATATTCATTTGGAAAACGTTTTTTCGAAATATTTTATTAAATTAAAAGAAAAATAATCTGATACTAACTGTTAAGAAATAAGTAAATAAATACATAAATAAAGGAAAAAAGAAATTTTAAAAAAAGAAAATAGAAGAAAAATAAAATTAAAAAAATATATTAAGGAAACTTATTTAGAGAAAACATATATTAATATAATAAAGAATTGGGGGAAAATGGAATTTAAGGGTAATAACTCAGTGAAAAACGTTTGATGATATTCTAACATCTGAAATGCAAAATGGAATATATTAATATGACATCAATTCGAGGATGGGTGAATAGTTCGTTATGTTACACGATCCGCCGAATTAATAAGGTGTTCCTGTTTTCTGTGAATACACCCTTTTAGCAATTCATCACGTACGTTTTAACAGGTCGTATATATAGGTCAATAATAGCTCAGTGGATGTTATACTTCTCTGAATCACATAAGGGACATCTGTTTAATATCTATCTATCTATCTATCTATATATATATATATATATATATATATATAGATAGATAAATAAATGAAAAATAAAAAAAATAAAAAAATGTGAGAATGACAACTCTATTTTATTTTCAGTTGTCCAATGGGACAAAATAGATGTGTCATTCTTACATTTTTTATTTCTCTTTTTCATTCATCTAAATAATAGCTCTATCTCGTATATTGAGTTTAATCACTTCACGATAGGTTCAATTTTCTAAAAGTATACATTTTACTTTTAGTTTCATACATTATATATATATATATATATATATATATATAAATATACATACATATATATATATAAATATACACACATATATATATATATATACCTGCCAACAACTACGAGAGGGCGTGTATACTCCTCATGTGTCAGAAGTATGCTGTTGTATGGCTCAGAAACTTGGGCTGTCTCTGCTGGCATACTAAGGAAGCTGCACCGTAATGACAGGGCAATGGTCAGATGGATCTGTTTGGTGAGGCCTGAACAGTACGTTTCTTTTGAATCCCTGCTCTCACAGGTCGACTTGAAAAGCCTTGCGGACATCATGCGAAAGAACAGACTGCGTTGGTTGGGTCACATTGAGCGTAGCGATGGCTGGATTGCTAAAGTCCGACAGTTGAATGTGCCAGCAGAGAACATCACCACTGGCAGACCCAAGTTGACTTGGGAGGACGTAGTCAAACGTGATAGGAAGGCCATGGGTATGGATTCCATCAAGCCATGCTAAAGACAGGAGTGGAGAGAAAGACGTAGATTTCGAGACTAGACAATCAGGCCCCACCCTCATCAGAGGATTAATTGTGGCCTGATTCAACAAATAAACCGGTTGATGATGATGATGATGATATGTATGTATATTGAAACCAAGAAAGAGAGAGAAAAAAAAGAGCAAATGATGCATATAAAAAAGAAATCCATTTATAGCGGTGGAAACAGTTTATATATATATACTACATGTATAATTTTATAATAAGTCATGATAATACTTATAAAGTATAATATATACTAAAGTTTATAATACTATAGTTTATAATAAGCTGATAGTTAAGTGTTCTAAGTTCATATATATGTATACCACATGTATAAGTTTATCAATATATATATACATATATATATATATATATAACAC
>OY744544.1:1440998-1478498 GCA_963556195.1 Sepiola atlantica | reverse complement strand
TGCAGAGATAGAGGTTCTAGGGACTAGTTTACGGCATTTTAATTTCAGTTTACCATAAAATTTTCCAGTTTTCCAGAAAATTCCAAAAAATCTTATGAGAAGGCATTGTATTGAGTTATAGCCTTTACAAAAGTAGTGACATTCTATGAAAAATACACTAAATTTTGGAATTTTTTTGCTTTTGTACATTTAGTATATATGAATTTTCATCTTAACCCTATTAAGGGCATATGATTTCAGTATACTGGCATTTTTCATGGAATATATATATATATATATATATATATATATATATATATGATCAAGTTCAAATATTTTAATGAAATGAACACACAGTAATATTATCAAAAGTGCTTAAAAATAAGTAGAGCATTTATAAAATTACATGAACAATATTACAGCCTTACGTCAATCAACACGCGTTTCGATGCTTCCACTACTCTTCAAAGACTGAATAAACATAAAAAGTAAAACTTAAGAATCCAGCATAAGAAATGTCCCTAGCAGAAAACCGAATGTTTTTTCTTGGCATCAGGTTTTCTGCTGATAACATTTCCAATGATGGATTCTCAATTTTCACTCTTTATTTTTTGTCAGTCTTTGAATAGAGGTGGCAGCATCGACACGTGCATAGAAATATAACTATTCACTACTGGTCGCGTGATTCGATACAAATATTTTACAACTCAAATCCCGACACCTAGAATCATTCGACCATCGCTGGATAGCTAAATAAACAGTGATAATTTTAACACTTATTTCGGCGGCTTGACGTCATAAGAGCGTTCAACTTAATGAAAGGAACGATGCATTTATATCTAGCGACGTCATGCTGTGTTAATACTACACTTACTGTGCCCATCTAGAGGGTTTTCTAGGGGTTACAAATAATTAATATTTGTTTTTTGTTTATTATCTATGTACGTATACGTTTTGTTCTTTTTAATCGGGACTCATCAGCATAGAGATATAACTATTCACTACTGGTAGCGTGATTAGAAACCCCGAGCTACGTCATTATTACTATGTCAATATATATATGTATATATAGTCTCGGAAGTTTCTCAACCATTAAAACTATATTTAAAAAAAAGACTTATAGTCCCAAGTCTTTCAGTGGAAAAAACACTCATGTAAGTCAATTTATTTTTTACAGTTATTATATTAGTTTGTTTCTAACACTATTTTAAGGGATCATCAGTTGTTTACCATGAAAAACTGTTTCGGAAATTTAAAATAATTTTAAAGTTTCGGGAATATATATATACACATATATACATATATATATATATATATATATATATATATATATATATATATATATATATATATATATATATATATATATTGACATAGTAATAACGACGTTTCTAGTGATGGTCGAATAATTTTCGAGATCAATGCCAATTCCACGACACTCTGTCATCAATCCGCTGGATTGTGTCATAGTGATTGTGTAACTCTGGGATTAAGTATCACGAATAAAGTCGACTATAGTTCTTAGTTTTGAAAAGATTACTGGAACGAACAGAGCAGGATTTATAATGTTTGACAGATCCAACAGTTGAATTGAATAATACGCTTATGTTTGAAGGAATTAAATCATGAGTATACTGGTGCTCGGTTTCTATCCCTAGAGCTACGGCTGAGCCGATGCCAGTTCTTCGGATAAAGGTAAGTCAAAGTTGATTCCAGATATTTGACACGCGATTTGGGCTTCCCTGAAGAAGCATCCCGAGGATATAAAGTGGAATTGGTGTAGAGATAAATGGTATAGCTTAGAATAATAACAAGTTAAAAGGTTTTTCTTCCAGAATAGTCGTATGCCTTTCTATCTTATATATAGACTGAAATAGACTAATGAATGTTGCCTTATAATAGAACTACAAGATACCCGTCCCAGGACCGGCAAAATTAATTACCCGAACAGGAAAGTTTTGCACTGATGTCATGTCTCTTTACGAAGGTTAAAATCATAATATAATGATAGTAAACCTTTTCTGAAAAATCCGTATCCTAATTTTTATCAAAATCTATTACATCTTCATTGTTCTTAATGGAAATCGCTTAAGACAAAGCATGAAGTCACTTAATGTAAACAGCTAACAAGAACGAAGTAGGATTATTGTAAAGACAGGAGATGGCTATTGGCCTTAGTCTTTAAAAGACCAAGGCTATATGTAGGAGGAAACAGTCAGCGGGGAGAGAGAGTTCCACAAGCCTGCAGGTCTTTGAAAAAAGCACCTGGAATAAGGAGGTGTATTACAATGAGGTATAGAAACACTGAATTTATGGAGACCACTAGACCACGAGTCAAACGAGCTGTGACAAAAGAAAGCAAGGTCTAGATCACACAATTCCGAAGAACACATTCCATAATAGTACTTATAGAAAACACTGATACTAGCAAAATTATATCTGTGAGAGAAAAGATGTAGAGAAAGGGTAACACCAATCAAATACGTTTCTGCCCATTATCAAGGACCCTTAATTGGACAGAGATTTACCAGTCCAAATATGAAATCAGTAATTTATACATAGTTTGATAGTAGATTTGTAGAGATAAAGTCTCATCTGTGAGAAAGTTTTTGGAGGGATAGAGAACACCGACTTTACAAGAATCAGAAAGAGTAATGGATCTAATACATGAACTCGAAGAAAGAGTTGATAAGAGAGAAAGACCAAGATGTTTCAGAGTTTATTGCTCCTCAAGAGCAGAGCTATCCATGAGAATCTCGGGAAGATAACGATTGCAAGACACGATTGCAAGACTTAACCGGATTCAACGAAACAAGCCATTTTGTACCCTAATCCACAACTAAACACAAGTCAACTCCTAAATCAGCCGCATATTCCAACTGATCTGAGGGAGATGGACCAGAAGCAACACAAGAATAGAGAGCAGTATAATCAGCATTTTCTGAATAATTCTATCTCAAATTAAAGACTAAAGATTAACGGTGTCTTAAGAAGAAATTAAAATTCATTTGCTTTATTAATGTTAAATTACTATGAATCAAATTCAATGCAAATAAGATATATTTTATATTTTTAAATATAGTGTTTCCACTATTGAGACCCCTTTAAACTCTTTAAAATACTCAAAAGAAACTGAAATTTAGTCAATATTTATAAATGTATGTCTAATATTTATTGTTCAAATTTAACTTAATCAGAGTCTTCGAAATTTTAACGAGAAGCTTCCACACTCATTTGTATCCACATTGCATACAATTAAATATAGCCTACATTTGAACCCGTACTCAATATATAATTATTCTAACCCTTACGTATGTAATCCTGATTTCAATTTTGATCAAAATCTATTACATGATTTTGCTTCTAGCAAAACGCTAAAGTGTAAGAAGTCTTAAGAGGAAATTGAAATTCAAAGAATCATAACTTGTTGATCTCTAATAACTATGGATCAGATTCAATGCAAACCTGAAATACTTGAATTTTAAATGCTCCAAAGAAATGAGCATTTGGGAAAGATTTATTAATTGGTGTTTGATCCATATTGCAAAAATCTCACATAATTTGGGAAGTGTTTGACTTTTCACAAAGGGAAAAAACGTACTCTTTGCCTCTTTTGAATCACATCGAATTAAACTATAAAATAATTAAATAAAGCTTGATATAGATAACATTTAGCATAAGTTTCCACATCTAGACAGGCACATCATCTACTAGTCTCTCCCTCTTAGACAAGGTCCAAAAAACAGTCGCCAGCTTAATAGGTCCCTCACTATTCACCAGGCTCGAGCCCCTGTCCCATCGCTGCAATGTTGCATCCTTGTGCCTATTTTATAAATACTTCAATGGATTGTGCTCTGATGAATATGCTGCACTAGTGCCCCCTCGACGTAAATACACTAAACCAACCCGACAATCAGCTAAATTCTTGTTATTCACTGTGGAGGTCCCCAGATGCCGGAGAGCCTTCTATTATTATTTCCTCTGGAACTCCCTCCCTGCTTCTTGTTTTCCCAACTGTACTGACGTGCAGACATTTAAAACTAATGTAAATAGACATCTCGCTGCACAGTTTCCAACTTAGGATGACCCCCAAAACCTACACCTTATTTCTCAGTAGTCCCTTACGTCTACAGTGGCGGTTTGCCTTGTTTGTGGTGAACTATGTTAAAAAAATCTCGATTAAGTATCGTAGCTGTGTTCCGAAATACATTATGATCAGTTAATTAGTTTAGTACATAAGTTGAGATAGAGAAAGAGAGAGAGAGAGAAAGAGAAAGAGAGAAAGAGAGAGAAAGAGAGAGAGATTGCATTCTAAAAACAAAAATAACACAATAAAACATCAATGTTTGGAGGTTTGGAGGCCTCACACCTGGATATCTTTTAGAAACGGTTTATAAAAATGAGTAACATTAAGAGAGAGAGAGAGAGAGAGAGAGAGAGAGAGAGAGAGAGAGAGAGAGAGAGAGAGAGAGAGAGATTGCATTCTAAAAACAAAAATAATACAATAAAACATCAATGTTTGGAGGTTTGGAGTCCTCACCACTGGATGTCTTTTAGAAACGGTTCATAAAAATGAGTAACATTGAGAGAGAAAGAGAGAGAGAGAGAGGGAAAGAGAGAAAGAGAGAGAAAGAGAGAGATTGTATTCTAAAAACAAAAATAATACAATAAAACATCAATGTTTGGAGGTTTGGAGGCCTCACCACTGGATGTCTTTTAGAAACGGTTCATAAAAATGAGTAACATTGAGCGAGAAAGAGAGAGAGAGAGAGACAGAGAGAGACAGAGAGAAAGAGAGAGAGAGAAAGAGAGAGATAAAGAGAGAGAGAAAGAGAAAGAGAGAAAGAGAGAAAGAGAGAGAAAGAGAGAGAAAGAGAGAGAGATTGCATTCTAAAAACAAAAATAACACAATAAAACATCAATGTTTGGAGGTTTGGAGGCCTCACCACTGGATGTCTTTTAGAAACGGTTAATAAAAATGAGTAACATTGAGAGAGAAAGAGAGAGAGAAAGAGAGAGAGAGAGAGAAAGAGAGAGAGAGAGAAAGAGAGAGAGAGAAAGAGAAAAAGGTGAAAAGAAAAACAGAAAAAATATATTAAAAGAGAAAAATAAAGTAACTTAATAAGATTGTGTGCGTCAGAGAGAAAACGTCAATAAACCAGAGAAAGGTTAGAGTGTGTTTTAGAGAGAGGGGAGAAAGAGATACATACACAGCGAGATTGACAAACTGTGTGAGAACAAGATGGCGTGTAAGTGAAAGTCAAGCAATCGCAGAGCGGGGAAGCAAGTCAGAAAGCATTCGAGAATGAAAACGAAATCAGCAAATAAGGATGCAACACAGAAGAATGTAAACAACGAGAAAAAAGCCATTAGCTGTCCTTTCTTGTTAAGAAACCCATTTCCGAAAGGTTTAAAAAAAAAATGCTGCCTTATTTGCAAACGATCGGACCGGTTGTATCATTAGCGAGCCACTAAAGATAATTACAATGAAATGCAATTTACTAGACAATGGCCTCTTCAGCATTGCATGTCAACAATTTTAACTTTCCTCTTGAGAAACAGGAAACAACTTTGCAACCAGAAACACTGTTAAGAAAACCGGCTTTCCGTTAAGAAAAGCGAAAGAATCATTCAAACTCATCACTAGAAATATAGTCTTATATATATTTTATTGCGCCAGTAACTTCGTTAGTCTGTGCTCGAGCTTCGGCAGAACTATAAGGCAACAGATTTTGAATTTGTAGAATTTAGTATATTCGGACTACTGTTCTCATCTTGGATGTTTTTATTACAACCTTTCGGCCGATGTAACCTCCGACCTTCTTCAGGTGAAACTTTTCGAACTCGGGAATCTTTCTGTCGAATTCGGGAATCTGGACGGAATTTCGACCGAAACCCTTTATTAAATCTACGAGGTTATCATGCCCTTGTTCCATCTGCCACAACTTGGAAGAAGTCTTCGGTGGAAACGTTGTGACAAAAACACCAAAGATGAGAACAGTAGTCCGAATATACCAAATTCTACAAATTATCAACCTTCATCTAAAGAATTCCGAAACAAGAGATTTTGAAGTCTAATCCTTTTTTGTGTCGGACAGAAAATCACCGCAAATTAGAAAGCGAGCTTTTTCATGATGTAATGTCAATATTCCACTCAGAAACAAAAAAAAACTAGACGTACATATCATAGTTTAAGTATGTATCTATTAAGTAACTGACCTATTCTGTCTACGGTGAGTGAGCGTATCCAACAATGACCTTGTTAAACGACATCCCTTCAATAATTTCATGGAGTTGAAAAATTTATATAATTCATTTACGAGCAGAAAACCCGACGTTCCATGCGAAGAAATGAGCACCCCTATATACTCATACTCGCAGCTCTGAAATCTAAGTTCTAAATAAAAATGAATAAATAAATAAAATGGCGTATTTGTTGTTTACAGATGCCCATGGCGGTGATATACCTCACGGTATTATTGTAAAAATACGCTACTACATAATTAATATAGCAATTTTGATTCCCTCTAAAATCTCACGCGCGAAAGTTTTCTTTGAACTTGTTTAATGGTTCCTATTAAATTCCTAATCCAATACAGAGATACAGAAAGAGACATAGCCATAGACAACACATAATTTTTATAGAAGTATGTCTATGATACAGTGACCGTCATGTATCACTGAGATGAGATGAGGTCCGGGAACCTCGTTATTGTTTGTGTCCTGTCCCAAATCATTCTATTCCCGTACAGGCAGTCGTGATGCGTCTAGAGAACTGGAATAAAAGAACATCAATCTAAATTTAGTAGCAACACTTTGCTATTAAATATTAATTAGTTTTATTGTTAGTGTGTATATTTCATGGTACTACCTATCATTTTTAATTTATATACACAGCAACCAGTGAAAAATCAATTTGTTTAGCAGTAAAACACTGTTGAGTTCTAATATTGATTAGTTCTTTCTTGCTTATAGTACAATCTAGTCCAAAATGTACCCGTTAAGTCACCGGTGGGTTGTATGATTCTCTCTCTTACTCTCTCTCTCTCTGTCTGTCTCTCTCTCTCTCTCTCTTAGTCTCTCACTCATCCACCTGCGTTTGTTTTATCTCTCCCTAAAAGTTTTTGTTCTCCTGAAACCAACTTCACATCAAAAGAAAAAATGAAAGATTATCTAAGCTGTATATTGGACATAAAAATAAATATCAGCAGGGGACATTCGATTTGATTGGACATCACTTAAAAAAAATAATATTGGTTCCTTTATTAAGTGGCCGCTTCCCGGTAGCATTCTCAAAAGGATAACAAAGCCGGGGTATATATCCCTGAATACAAATACAACATTGGACTCTACACGTCAGCACAACGCCAGGTGAACTATTTCTAATGTCACATGGGAATATTGGAAAACACAACGCGAAAGAAAAATGTTTAAAAATGTACAATTCCATTTCAAAGTTTATTTTATATATATATATATATATATATATATATATATATATATATATATATATATATATATATAATAATGGTAATAATCCAGGTAAAACTATCCACAGGGTGGTAATCCAGAGAATTTTATATTTTTAAACGACCCTAATTTTTGAAATGTTCAATTTCTTTTCTTCTTCTTCTTCTCTTTCTTTATCCCTCCATTTCATTCTCTCCAAATATGATCTGAGGTTAAGATCGGATTCTAACTCTGCCTGATGAGATCTTAGTTTATAGTAACTGTTGATCGATAACATCGACATGCCAGTGTCCCAGATTTTGTACATGTCTGTGTAAATAAAATTATCATATATATATATATATATATATATATATATATATATATATATATATATATATATATATACAGAGAGGGAGAAGGAGAAAGAAAGAGAGAGGGAGAAAGAACGATGTGTGTGTGTATGTGTGTTTTTAGTTAACTGTAGAAACAACAGCGAAATATAACATGGAAGCATACGAGTATTTTGTTTTGTTAACAATGTTTGCATTAATGAGAAAATGCTTCCTAAATACACACAATACATTGTGCGTAACAGGGTAGCATTTTTCGTCATAGCTCTACTTACGTATTGAGCACTGTTGAACTCAATACTGAAAATTGATACATAAAAGATTATATCTCCATATAACATCCACACACACACACACACACACACACACACACATATATATATATATATATATATATATATATATATATATATATATAGTAAGTTATGAAAATATATTTATTGCAATTAAGCTACACAGAGGTTTCCACGTTTCATCCCCGGGGGAATCTTCAGGCTGAAATGCCTGAAGATCCCCCGAGGATGAAACGCGAGAGCCTTTGTGTAGCTTAATTGGCATAAATATATTTTCATAACTTATTACCTAGCTCTACTTACGTATCGAGCACTGTTGAAGTAAATACTGAAAGTTTATACATACACATTATATCTACTTATATAAGTTTATGTGGATACATGAAATATATATATATATATATATATATATATATATATATATATATATATATGTATATATATATATATATATATACAGAGAGGGAGAAGGAGAAAGAAAGAGAGAGGGAGAAAGAACGATGTGTGTGTGTATGTGTGTTTTTAGTTAACTGTAGAAACAACAGCGAAATATAACATGGAAGCATACGAGTATTTTGTTTTGTTTTCTTTGTTTTCTGGTTGTGCATCACGCCCGACGAGTGTGAAGTCATCCTTCACGCGCAGAATCACTTCACCAGCGGGCTCTGTGTCAATAACAAACATGTCGTACGCCTCCAAGACGCCATGGCTCTGTCACTCTTAGGTTTTCGCACAATTGTTTTCATTCTAAACGGATTGTATTGTCATAAACAGCACACAGATGTTGCTGAGAATCTGTGGAAACCTGGGACCGCGGGGAATAACGCTGTTTACCAATTATTAAACAATAACACCACCCGTCAAACACTGTGACATGCAACGCTTCGGTAGAAAATGGGAATAAACTCAATTCCTACACCTCTGTAAAATCAGCGTGTTGTTTGTACATAGATGGAATATTATATATATTAACCTTGTCCGTGAATATTTCACGTTAATAAAGTAAAATAGCTTTTTTATTATTATTTACTAGACGACCCATGACCCGTGAGGTCAGTATTTGTAATATATATGATCAAATTTTTAAGAAAACTGTTTGAAATTGCTAAATACTCATGAAAACCTTTCTAGAACAATAACCCTCTTCACGATAATAATTAACTAAATTCGAAAAGGACTATAAAAACACATAAAATAATGAAATACAGTAATACTACACGTAATGCTGTTAGTGATAATGATATAATCAACTTATGCAATTGTTAAAGAACAAGCATTGCCCACTAATAAATAAATGTTTAACAAAGCGTCTTATCATTATTATTACCTGGTAGATCGACAACTACACAATTGTTTAAATGCCTGTAAGATTGGACCAGCTAGTTGGATAAAGACATATCGGTCGACGCCATATACTTAGAATTTCAAAAAGCGTTCGACTCTGTACCCATCCAACGTCTGCTAACAAAGATAGAAAGCTACGGTATCAGAGGACATCTTCTGATGTGGATAAAATTCTTCCTCATGAGACCAATACAGAGAGTCTGTATAAATGGAACCAGATCAAACTGGGTACCAGTGACTAGCGGAGTACCGCAGGGGAGTGTACTAGAACCGGTCTTATTTACGTTATTTGTCAACGATATGCCCGAAGCAGTGAGTAGTAACTTGACACTCTTCACTGATGATACATTGGGTGAGGTCAGCAACTGCCAGGCACTACAGTATGACCTCGAATACTTACAAGACTGGGCCAACATCTGGCAATTAAAATTTTACCCAAGCATAAGGTTTGGTAATAGTCATCCAGAGTTCATATACCATATGACGAACTACTATGCAAAGAGAGTCCAGTTGGAATTCACAACACAGGAAAAGGACACTGGTTTGACATTTGACAAACACATTTCTACATCAGTATCCGAAGCAAACAAAATCGCCGGGCTGCTATGGAGAACTTTCGAATGCATTGACAGTGAGGTATTTACCCTGTTGTTTAAATTACTGGTTAGACCACTCCTCGAATACGGTGCTCCTATATGGTCACCATGCACCTGGAAACACGCTGAACATATCGAAAATGTGCAAAGAGCAACCAAAAGAGTACCCGGTCTACGTGACCTCTCATATGAGGAAAACCTCACAGCCTTGAAGCTTCCATCGCTGTTGTACAGAAGACTGAGGGGAGATCTCGTCAACATGTATAAATATGTCCATGGCCTGTATGACACTACGACATGCATATCATAAATTCAGGGGGATTCTAAAACAAGAGGACATAATCTACGACTGACAAGAAATGCTACTAAGACAAGCAAAAGACTGTCATTCTTTAGTTACAGAGTGATTCCCTGGTGGAACGGATTGCCAGAAGAGGTTTTAAAATCCCCTTCGGTGAACGCTTTTAAAGCCGAGTTTGACCGCCTTATGGAAAGCCATCTTGGAAAATACACCTTAAGAGCCCTGGACCACCCACAGAAACCCACAGTGTCAGTCAGCTAAAGAAGAGGTACAAAGGAGCGATCTAAACTAGATGTAAAACATCCGACCTGACTGAAACTCTACTCTACTCTACTCTACTCTACTCATCATTATTATTATTATTATTATTATTATTATTATTATTATTATTATTATTATTATTATTATTATTATTATTATTTTTATTATTATTATTATTATTATTATTATTATTATTATTATTATTATTATTATTATTATTATTATTATTATTATTTTTATTATTATTATTATTATTATTATTATTATTATTATTATTATTATTATTATTATTATTATTATTATTATTATTATTATTATTATTATTTATCCACTAAGAGTTTTACCACAAGTCATCGTCAGTGATTGTTCACTGGCAATAACCGGTGAGTGACAACAAGCCTCCCCAAATTTTCAGTACTGTCCATGTCTTTTGATACACTTTGGAAATCAATTTGCAGTATCGCAACTGTCGCTTACCATTGATTTCTAGCTGGTAATGACCATTGGTCTCCTATGGAATTAGGGTGTCAATAAGCCTCCCCAAGGTTCCAGTACTCTCCACACTCTTCAAGTAGAGGTCTGGTTAGTGCTCTCCCTCCGTATTCCCATCCTTCTTGACCCTTCACAACTAATTTGTGTTTTATCAGCTGAGGCTTCTGCCATCACTTTTTTTTTGGGGGGGGAAGGGTTCTCACACAAGCACAAGTTATCGTCAGTGATTGCTCACCGACAAAAAGCAGTGGTGTTCCCTGGAGTGTGAGTGACACAAGCCTCCCCAAATTTCTAATACTCTCAACCTCTTTTCGATCACCACCGCAAATCACGTTGCTGTATCGCAACAGTCGCCTCCCATTGATTTCTCGCTGCCAACAGCCATTGGTCTCCCTTGTGATTTGGGTAGCAATATGTCAACACAACGTCACAGCACTCTCTGCACTCTTCCAGTGGAAGTTTGGTTCGTGCTCTCCCTCCTCGGTCTTCCCATCCTCCTTGACCCTCTACGATTATTTTGTGTGGTTTCAGCCGAGGCCAGTGCTATTTTTATTTATTTATTTATTTATTTATTTTGGAGGTGGGTGCAGGTTATGATATTTATTGCAGTTTCAGTCACTTGGTTCGTGTGGTGTTCTTCCTGTGATTTTGTTTTCTTCCTATTGTAACTACTATCTGACTGGTGACAGTTCGTAGTTTATGCGGTTTGTTTCCGCATTCGAGGATTTTCCTTAAGATTGCAGCAGTTTTGATCATTGCCTTCCTTTGATTCCAATTTCTTCCAGCCTTTCCGCCAGGATTGTTAGCATTGTTCTTATTTCTCCAAAGATTATTAGTATTATTTTGACTTTCTGCATACTCCATATCCTTTTCAGTTCTCTGACAAGTTCAGTGTATTTGCTTTGTTTTTCCGTCCCCCTGTAGTCTGCTGGAACAGTGATCTCTACGATTTGACAGGTTTTTTACCTTTTTGTCGATTAATGGTATCCGGTCTCCTTGCTTGCAAAATTTTATCTGTTTGTACCCTCATATCCCAGAGTATTTTGTGTTTTTCGATTTCCAGCACTTTCTCTAGTTTATGTTTGCACCATTTGTCCGCGTGTTCGAAATACAATCGTTTTCATAATTACCAGTGTACTGCTTTCCCACACAGTCATGTCTGTTCTTTATTCTATTTAGGCTAGTTTGCTGAATTTACTTATTATGTGATTTACTGTTTCGTCTCTTTGTCCACACACTCTAAATTTATGTTTTCCTGGGTTTTATCTGTTTCAGCTTTAATTTAGTTTGTCGTAGTCGCATTGTTCTCTTCAGCCATCATTAAATATTCCGTTTCTCTGTCAAGTGTCATTTTCGTAGCCATGGGGAGCTATTTTTGTTGGTTTCTTTTCTTGTCAGTCTTATAAAGTGTTTATGTAATTTTTTTTTAATCTCACTTTTCTATTCTTGTCCTTTTTTCTGGTTTCAGTTCTTCCGGAGTTGTTCGTTGTATCTGGACGGTATCTCCTGATGCAGTGATTAGTCTTTTTGTGTTCTGGGTTATGTCATTTTCCAGCTCCTGTTTTGTTTTCTCCACACACTCTTCTATACTTACTAGTCTTCTTCTCCCTTTCATTTATTTTCATATAGTCTGTCCGTATCGTCTTTTAGGTGTAGTGCGTTGTGCATAGTCATTATTTTTCTAGTCCTCTGTTCAAGGTGTCTGAATTCTTCTTTAGTCCAGCCTATAAATGCTCAGAGTATCTAGTGATAGTTCACAGGTGTTTATTCCTATCACTAGATTTCTGCTATACAATTTCGTTTCTAAGAGTTATAAAAAAGGGGGAGAGTACTGGAAATCTGGAGAGGCTTGTCACTCAGACTCCAGGGAACAGCACCAGTTATTATGAGTGAACAATCACTGTCAATGACTTGTGTGAGAGTTCCTAGTGAGTAAAAATACTATTAAAAATATATGTTTAGTTTATTTTAATCAGATGTACACTAATTATAAAGTAGACGACTATTTATTAAAAGTGTCACATGTAAAAATATTGCCCCCATTGAAAAAAAACTCTAAATAATGAGTACAAATAATTATAAGAAATATAAGAAAAAATAAGAAAAATATTAATCATGATAAAAAATAATAAAAATCATAATAATAATAATTATAATAAAAAATAATTATAATAATAATAAAAATAATAACAATAATAGTAATAAAAATAATAGAAGAAATAATAACAATAATAGTAATAAAAATAATAGAAGAAACGAGAGATGAAGAAGAGATACATAATAAAAAAAATAGAAGTGAGAAAAAGATGGAGAAGTAGAAGGAAAATTAAGATAAGAGGGAAATAATAATAATAATAATAATAAGAAGAAGAAGAAGAAGAAGAAAAAGAAAAAGAAAAAGAAGAAGAAGAAGGAGGAGAACATGAAGAAGAAAGAAAAAAAGAATAAGGAGGAGAAGATGAAGAAGAAAGAAAAAAAGAAGAAAAAGAAGAAGAAAAAGAGAAGAGGAAGAAGAAAGAGAAGAAAAGAAGGAGAAAAAAGAAGAAGAAGAAGAAGAAGAAAGAAGAAAAAGAAGAAGAAGAAGAAGAAGAAAGAAGAAGAAGATAAAAAGCAGAACATAAAGAAGATGAAGAATAGTAGTAGAAGAAGAAGAATCAGAAGAAGAAGAAAAAAAGATAAAGAATAAGAAAAAGATAAAGAAGAAGAAGAACCAGAAGACGAAGAAGAAGAAGAAGAAGAAGAAGAAGAAGAAGAAGAAGAAGAAGAACTGGGGAAAACGAAGAATACCATTGGGCATTCTCCACGCCAAATGGTCGCCTTGTTTTCCGTTTAGGGGTTTTTCATACAAATGGAAACGGCCACTCACGTAAACACCTCATTACTCGACAACTGAGATCACATACAAGGTTCTCATGACGCCACCAGTCGATATACGCTGAATGATGACTACAAGTGCCTTCTGTTTCCCAGTCCATCTCCTCTTCGACGCGGACCCTGGGGGTCGGAGGCAGACAGGCTGACCCTCCTCAATCAACTCAGAGCGCAGCTCCTTGTCTCCCCTAGAACGGAAATGTCCAAAACAACAAAACCATTATCCGCAACGAGCCTCCGGGGAAAAATGACTGCAGACAAAGTATTCGACTGAAAACCATACACGTTTTCAAGCAATGGACATTCGCAGACACTCTATGTTCATAAATTTTCGACCAGATATGATCCCAATAAATATCTTTATTTAATCATACATACATACACCTATTCACACACGTCGACTTATGTTTAGATTACTAAATTACTTCAGCTATGTATTAATCTATATATCAATATATTAAAATCTGGTGATTCTCACCTATCTAATAAATGAAAACTTAATCATATCTATCTATCTATCTATCTATCTATCTATCTATCTATCTATCTATCTATCTATCTATTCTAATTTTCCTTAAACTTGTAACAGTTTTCGGTGGCCGAGTGGATATGGCGATTGCTTGCAGATTTTAGGCTGACTCTGTGAACCGGGTTCGCGACTCCCAACCATTTGAAATTGTTACTGTACTGCACTGATGAGACCAATAAGCTCGAAACGTTAGCGTCTGTGGGTAAATACAATGTAATATTTGTTTATGAATATGATAATAAGCCTTTTAAAAAAAAATAACGAGCTAACCGTGTATATAAAAACACCCAGCAAAAATAACTCCATGCATTTTAGCCTGAAGATTCCCCCGAGGATGAAACGCGTGAGCCTCTGTGTAGCTTAATTGCCATAACTATATTTTCATAGCTTACTACCTAGCTGCACTATTGAAGTAAATACTGAAAATCGATACATAAAAAATATATCTCCTTATAAAATGTTATGTGGATACATGAAATACTAATATATATATATATATATATATATATATATATAAATATATGGACTGATGTGAGAACCGTTGCTTTGTAGAGCATCGAATGATTGTCGACAACGAGGAAGGCAGAGCGAAGATTGACCGTTACAGAAACCCAAATTCTTGTCTAGATCTCGGGAATTGCACTGCTCAACCACACCTGTAATGATTACATCCGAATGCGCTACGACATCTTATCTACCGACGTCAGGGTCAGAAAATGGTGGCTCAGATGCTATGTACATAAACTGAGTGTTGACGGCGACATCTTCGCGAAACTCGCTTTTAAACTAAAAGTCGCCGGAAAACAACCGAGAGAAAGGCTGATGATTAGCGAGCCTATGATCGTGGCAAGTAGTGACACAAATTCATTAGTGCGTATACTGCCCGAGACCACTAAAGAAAATTAATATATATATATATATATATATATATATATATATATATATATAGAGAGAGAGAGAGAGAGAGAGAGAGAGAGAGAGAGAGAGAGAGAGACAGAGACAGAGGGAGACAGAGAGAGATAGATAGAGAGAGAGATAGAGAGAGAGAGAGAGGAGAGTAGAAAGTGGACTTTAGCTTTACTTTCAGCAGCCTCGTACCTCTCGCTTCCCTCATGTTGTCTTTTTGTCCTCACATCCCATGAGCGATGTTTTTGACAAAAGAAGGTAGAATTAGTTTTTTCCTAGTCAGAATCTATCCATCTAACCCTTATCGTTGGCTTCTTTTTTTTAATTTGAAGAGGTATTTTGTTAGCACATTACATCAAGTGGTTTCATGTCTTGTTTGGATCTATTTTGATATATATATATATATATATATATATATATATATATATATATATATATATATATAACTTTCGTGATTAGCGTGTTTATGTAATTATATATATATATATACATATATATATATGAAGCAATCCAACAAAAGATATAAGCGTCAACTAATATCTTATAATTAGTGAAACATCCGGATAAAAAACTGAAGCTCAATATACTGGATAGAGCATTAATATTATAATATAAAATGAAGTAATAAAATAAGGTGTCAATCAAATTTTATTAGAATTCAAAGTTCAAGCAAAGCATTATAATATACATATATATATATATATACATATATATATATATACATATATATATTTTTTCTTAATTCTCAGTTTTTTATTCACTACTATTATTATATTTATTATTCAACTTGTGTGCTTATGATATTCTGTTGACTTATAACATCTATAGACACACACACACACACACACACACACACATATATATATATATATATATGTATGTATATATATATATATACAATTAAAGTTGCAAAAATACAAAATCTATTACATCTTCAGTTGTTCAAAACAAGGGATTTAATTTTCCTAAAACCATGGCTTTTCAAAGAATTGGATTCCTATAATCAGAGGAATACAGTTTGTAATGAAGGTACTAAAGTCAAAAGTTTGAAAAAATCAAAAGATATAAATGTCATTTGAGAAAAATGTAAAAGATTGAAACATCTTGAGAGTTGCTAATACAAAGAGGATTAATTGAATACATATGTAAAAGGCTCACCGTAAAAGGGTGTCCTGGAAAATGCAACAGCAGGTTGAAAAGTAGTTTAAAGTCAATTGTAAAAACCATGGGATCGTAGGAATTGGAAATCCAGTTGTTTTAAAGTAACGTGTTTGTAAAGTTATTTGTGATTCCGTAGCCATTTAATCAGTACCATTGGAGAGCCATGAATATTATAACAGCCCTGTTTTTAAATCTTCGAAACAGTTACATAGTAAACAGTTGATGATTCGATTTTACGCTAAAGTTAAGGTCCCCTGTTTTTGTTTCACTGTTAGATACTTGAATCCTTTTTTGAATTTTTCAACGGTGGGTCGGCTTATGCAAGTGCTAAGTCTGCGAATTCTTGGATTTAGTTAGTTTCTCTGGGAATTTAAACTGCATTTTCTTTCTTTTGTTTAAAATGAGTCAACACTTCTTTAGACTATATATATATATATATATATATATATATATATATATATATATATATATATATATATATATATATATATAATTCCATAAGCGTCCCGAAATGATTTCTTTATGGGCGATAGACGATTTAAAAAACTTTAAAACAGGATGAAACGTATAGTTTTTTAAATTAATCATTTATATTCTTTTTTGCGATTGAACACTTTATTGAATTATTTTCAACATAATATTACACAGCACGTGTGAGTTTGCTCTTTTTCTTTGTTTTTTGTTTGGTTTCACCCAAAAATGAACCACTGTAGAGTGTAGGTTTTTTCAAGAGACTTTTTACTCTTTGTGAATTTTTCTGATGATTTTGTAATGTTGCAGAGACGATATTGACATAAAAACGTTGTTTTGCACAAGACAAATAAAACGGGCCGTAAAAATATATCTCACAGAAATGTTATGTTTTTTGGAAATGTGAAAAAATAAAAATAATAAAATAAAACCATGGTTATTGAAATATAATATGAACCTGACTTATATTTGCTCTGTCGTCACAAATTGACAATCATCGAGCTGAATCTTTTAAGGAGACTGCAAAGTAAAAGGGCACTGATAGTATATGCTAATACATATATTGTCATTAATTATATATATATATATATATATATATATATATATATATATATATATATATATATATATATATAATCCGGGCAATATTTTAATAATTAATCTTATATTTCATTTTACTCCATTTTATTTTATTTTATTTCATTTTATATATGACTTTCAAAAGTCTAAAATCTAACCATGTGAATTTTTTATAATAACTGTAGCTCGATTACATCGACATGCCAGTGTCGGTGATTCTGTACCTGTCTGTATAATAACAATAATTATATATATATAAATATATATATAAACAATGATATAATTTTAGACGCACTGCCATTATCATCTATAGTAAGGATTTTTTAATGATTTATATTATAAAAGAGGAATAAAGAACAACGAGAAGGGAAACAAAGATGAATCATAACTTTTCTTTCTCTATGAGGATGTGTTTTAACGAGTTTAGAGAAAGAAAAAAAGGTTAAAAAAATAAAATAAAATTACCGAGATATGTTGTTAGGTTATACTTATATTTCACGGTATGCAACATTAAGTATTTAAATAACTATCTTCAGATGCAGACATTATGTCACGAACTTATTTTAGTGCACACACGTGTGCACTAAAATGTAGATGAGATTATAAAAATCGTGGGGGAAAAGGTAAGCAAAAGTAAGTAATTGCTTCTCACTTACTTTAGTTAATCACAGTTGGACACACCTGGGGGCGGAATGGTCGTGATTAGAATTTGATTCAAGCCTCAAATTATCTCGAAATATAAAATTTAAAAAAAGAAGATGTATAAAAAGTGATGATGCTACTATCAATTCGCCAATCCTTATATGATATTTTTAATATAGATCTGATTAGTAAGTTGAGAGTTTCTCTCGGTCGTGTGTTTTTTCTGATATCATCTCGTATTTTTATGTCGAATCATTTTTTTCTCTTTAGATAATATTAGTATTGCTTTACTGATGCGACCTCGCATTTTTCTGAGAGCCTGTTTATCTGTCAAGCATGCTTAAGCTGAGTGTGTCAAACATCAGTTTATTGCCACAGACAATTCCTAGCATTGTAAGGTAGTGAAAGTAATAATTGTGCGAACAATACCAATTATATTCATTTGCGTATACACACACACACACACACACACATATATATATATATATATATATATATATATATATATATATATATATATATATATATATATATATATTATTAAAAAGACTCTTTTACTAAGGCCGGACACTCTGAGTGAGTTTAATAAAAAGCAGTACTACTAGCTTCATTGCGAGTCCAACACAGTTTGTTGTTGTAGATCACTTTCGCTGTTCGTTGTAAAATACCCGCCGACTTGGTATTTACAAACTTAATTAAACTCCTCCTTAATTCTGCTGGCTAACGCTCTTGACTGCAAATCAGTGGCGATTTGTGATCGACATTCGCGCCCGCTGACTGTCGGAAATTAACTTCCTGCACTGAAGATTACGTTAGCATGAAACATCGATGTCTGTAGGTAATAAATAATTTATACAGTTTTGTACCCCCCAAAAAATAATTATATATATATACAGAATAATTACATTGACACACTGGTTCCCGTTAGATAACTGAAGATAAACGACATTTATCTTGGCCAGTATTAAATAAGTGACCATTTGGGAATACTAAGCGTTATATGTGGCTTGGAGAGGACATAGGCGTCATCAGGTTCTCTCATGCGCACTAAAAAGTTATGATGGATAAAATATCTGCCCTACTCCCCGACGACGTCCGTTTGAAGTTACGCCTTATGGATGGATTGATATTTATTTATTTATGTGAAATTGTAGCAATTTACTTCTTTATAGCAATAAATATTCCCCGCCTTCGTACTGTATAAATAATTATCAGTCAAATTTTCTCCAACTCACTAAATCAAATGTTTTTTTTTAATGTATTTATTTCAAATTGTACTGTTTTAATCGATAGAGCGACATGATTGTATTTGGGAACAATTCGTTTTAAAATGAGTAAAAGTGAAATTGTTTTACTTAGCGACATCTGATTAATCACCGATATTTTATGATCGGACGATTTCATTTATTTTAAGAGTGTGTAAAAGGTGATAACGAGCGTATGAACATGAAATTGTTTACTCTATTATCATAGGCATAATGATAATTCTTATTACTGTTACAATTATATGAACTTGCAAACTGTCACTAATAGAATGTAGGTTAAGATGGGAATGTGAGTTTGAATGCGCTTTTGGAGTCCAGGTGTAATTTTGACAGACCATAACGTAAGATTTGATTTGAGATATAAACATTTTTCAATGGTTGTTTGGACTAAGAAATGTGTGAAGACAAAAGCAATTTTTGAAAATAAGATCAGCAATTTTCGACGGGTCATGCAAGTAATTAGAAAATATAGCAATGAAAATTAAAATTATAATAAGTTCGAAATAAATTAAAAACATATGCGATGTTTATTAACAAATTATTAGATAGAATAATGTGTATGTTTTAAAGAAAATGTTGTCTTCAATAAATATCATATAATAAAAAAGATCTGTACATTGTCACAACGTTTGTAAGTTACAAGTATTTTATTATTTTTCTCAAAATATTTATAGCCTTTTTAAAAATGTGTCTTGTTTATAATTTTCTGAATGTCGTGTTTTTATTCATAAGAAAACTAGAAAGAATACGCTAAAATTAACAGAACAATTTTGCACAATTTTTATGCCTTCGTTTCGAAGATTAAAATTTAGATATGATGCTAAAAAACTAATGTCAATAATCTTAGTTCTAATATTAATCCATATATATTACATGGTGTTGAATATAGTAAATGTCTAAAATGTATTACCTAAGCTTAAGGAACCTTAAAAAGAGTTTGGAATTCAATGAATATAGCTTAGTCACTGTATAATGAACACGGATATAATTAATACACAATCAAACACATTTGGATTTTTAAATACGAGTTTGTCGCTATATTATGTCTGTAATCACTCTTAAAATACTCCAAAGATATTGACATTTTGAGAATATTGATAAATTAAGGTTTAACACCTATTGTTAAATTTTCACAAAAATCAGAAATATCAGATTTTTATTATGGGTTTCAACCCTTTCTTTTCCTTCTTTGCATGAAACTAAATAAAATTACCCTTACGCCTAGCAGCTATGTTCGAAAATTCAAAATGATCGGTATTATTTTAGGAACGAATGCAGCACATAAAAATCTATAGAAGTATATATATACACGTAACTTTATATAAATCGATATATAACACTCAGGCTATTAATTTCTGGGCACACCGATCAGAATTATCATGAGGGAATGAAATAAATGAACCTAAAAATGTGCGATTAAAATAAATACGTTAGAATGTATAATATTTATTAAAGAACTACATTTTTTAAAGATTTCTTTTTAATTATCAGTAATTTTAATTAACTATTTTTTGAAAAGAAGGATCTGTTTTCGTTAAAGGTCACAACGCCAAGATTAAGGTTTAAGCTATAGTTGTATTAACATACTATACCGACTCTTCATGCAAGCTTTGTAAAAAGAGTTCGTCTGACAAAGATGTGTTTCTAGATTACATTCATATACGCTCGAGGAGTCCAAGTGATAGTTCATGTAGATAAGTACTGTTTTATTACATTTTCATCACGGGGTGATTGTAAAGAAAGATGTTCGTTTGGTATCTGTGGAGTGCATTTGCACTTTGTAAATCCTTAACCCAGTATACCAACATTGAGATAGGACCCTTCCATTACAATCTGGTCGTTCTCAATGCGTAAATTCTCGTTGTCTAGCGCGACTGAAACTATTCATCAAAATCAACGCAAAAGCTGAGTGATTGCAAATTGATCTTTATTGCATCGTCCATGTTGTTACAGCAACTATACTTACCTGATTGACTATTGTACTAACTGCCTATTCTACTTTCATGGAAATAATACCATTTTGATATAAGATATTCCAATTTTGCTGACAATATACGATGTTTTAATGGATGTATCGTAATGCGTACATTAAACCTGCGCATTTAACCATCGAAATACCATTTAAAACTTAAGTGTAACAGACCGTAGACTGACAGACGGAAGGATAAAGTCTCCGATGAAAACGTCCCTATATCCGGTCACTAGCCTGTTCTGTGCCTTAGGCGATTTGAGCCGGCTTCACCACAATGAGGAAGTTTTTAGAGGAATAATAAATTCACATGCGATCCCAGTCGAATATATATCCCGGTCAGCGAAAAATGAAGACGACGTTAGGTTTTGCAGTCTTTCGCAGGGAGGTGTTACCACCACATAGATCGCTTGGTATTTCCAAAATGGTCACCTATCTAGTACTGACCAGGCTTCGGTTATCTAATGGGAAGCGTTGTGTCAACGTGATTATGTCGTATATTAGAAAGGAACGTGTAGACACACTATACATCATTTTTACAACTGAGATCTAACGGAAACAATAAAATGTTATTTTATACGTAAGCGTTACACACTCAAGAGAATGATATCAGATTGTGCAGAATGTACGCGCCGAATTTTAGTTGTTAATATTTCAACGGGTTAGAATATGTCAAATATTGGAAGATATCGTATATTTACATTTCGGATGAGGACATACTTCTGTATTGTTTTTTTTTTAACATAGTTCACCCTAAACAAGGCAAGCTGCTACTGTAGACATAAAGGGCTATTGAGAATCAGGTTGGACGTTTTGGGAGTACTTCTAAATTTGGAGCTGTGCAGCGAGATGTCGGTTCACATTAGTTTTAAATTTCTGCAGGTCGATTGTATATACGTCGATCGGGCACCAGATAAGCAGGTGCATTGGAGCGGAAAGAAAGGTAAACATTATTTAACTTGAAAATGGAAAATGTTATGTTCAATTTTAGGCAGTTCATGCTTTTATATAAATTCAAAAATACCTCACAGACAACAACACCTATATATGCCGTGGACAGTAAATATGCACTAGATAGGAAAACTATACGAAATCGTTCGCAAAGTTTAAAGCTGGAGATGTAAACCTTAATGATATAAAGCGAGACATTAATTGAGAATAACCCACATTTAACAACACGAGAACGGACAAAAAGATTTACAAAACAATTCATGGTCATTTAGTGAAACTTCAGTACATACGTCGATACGATGTTTTGGTGCGACGTAATATATATTCAGCAAGGACTTTCGGGACAACCTAATATTTAAAACCTTAGAATAGCAGACCAACGAATTTGTTCATCCAATCCGTGCGTTTACCTATAAACAGGCTCCGTAAACTTCGTGTGATAAACAAACCGACGTTACTAGTCTTCTCTACTCTGTCGTTATTTTCATGGAAGGTGCTCAACTGAGCTCCAATCTCATATTCATCCCTGTCAGAAATTCACAGCAAAAAACTCACCCCCTCTACGACCATAGACGTATTCTCATCTCTTCATCATTGCATTTAAAACTAAAACGGAATTTCTATGAAGAAAGTTCGTTTCGCGGAACTTCCAATCTGTGGGTCTGTTTCCCAGCAGACTACAACTTCAATTACAATGTCAACAAATAGTTGTCGATTAAAACAAAACGAAATGTAACATGGTGTAATGAGCATAGTAGTAAAAAAAAACATAGTAGTGATCCCTATTCAATCCCGATCAACGTCGTGTCTTCCTGTTAGGAAGTAAATAAAATCAATATTTTAAATTAAAATCGTTTTTCAATATTTTGCGAAACGTCCTGTTATTAAATGGTATTAAACTTGGTATCAATGAATTAGTTGCGTATTTTCAGTACAGGCAGGCTGTTTCCCACGAATGAACACCGCAAACAAATATGTTTAACCGGTCTTAAATGTTTTATTTTGTGAAATAGAAGAAATACAACAAATAAAATATCTATCTTCCTTCCCCTATCTCTGTAAGGATATCAAGTATTTGCCAGTCAAAGGACCTAACCATAACCCTAACCCGAACCCTAACCCTAACCCCAACCCCTTTTTCCCACCCATAACATTACTATAACTTTATAAGTTTATTAATGACGATTAACGCCAGCAACAATTGTCAATTGACTCGGCTTCATGAGCGGCTAACTATCTCTATTTTGCGAAGGAACGCATTGGGTCCGTTCTTGGCCTACCTCCTCAGCAGAACATCCTTTTGGCTAAGATCAAAGTGTAGTATATGTTCCGATGGATACTACACCCCATAAACTGGTATTGTCTTGGCCTTCGGGGCTTGATTTACGCCGGTCTATGGGTCGGTCCTGTGCTGTTCTAGGAGGTCCACCCTCCCAGGCTTTGCCCCCCTCTTTGGAGAGGAGTAAGTTTATTGCTTACTGCCTGAGGCGCCCCTACCGGGGAATGCCGATGGGGCTGCCCAGGCAATTTTTAATGGCCAGAGTGCTCACTTTCTCGGGCGTTGGCTTTTCAAACCCCACTTTCCCGACCGACCTTGGGTCACATCTTGCTTGTGGGAGTAAGATAAAACTGGCCTTGTGCCTAACTCCTGGAGAGGAGTAAATACATACTCAGCAGAACATCCGATAACAATCACTGATGTTAAACTCTGGTTGTTGAAAAGTCTTTCCTGGATATTTTAATTTATATCTAATATTCATATTTTGTCAATTATTTTATTTTGTATTTATTGAATGGTGACTATTTATATCTTTATACTAAGCAACCTAAACTAACAGAATGTTTTGTCCTCTAAAAATCACACCTCACACATCTATGGCAAATATATGTACTGCAAGGTGGTAATCGGGTAAATATGTTGAAATGTTGGGTATGATGTGATAGGATCAGGCTGCCGGACACCTATATACAATACTTACTGTGCTATATAATAAAGTTGTAGTTCCTGTCTGTTTATTCGTGAGATCCTTCAATTGTTTCTTAGATAGACATTTCTGATCATGTATATTTGGTCCCCCGATTTATAAAATCGGGGGACCTATGTTTTGAGGCATTTCCGCCCGTCCGTCCGTCCGTCCATCCGTCCATCCGTCCGGATTTTTCTCCGAAACCATCCATTGAATTTCTCTGAAATTTTGCATGAAGTTGTAACTTTGGTCAGGTTAGAAAGTGACAATCTCCGATTTTTTAAAAAAAATCTGGTTAGCCACCCAGGGGGTCAAAAGGCCCCAAAATGGAAAAAAATGACATTTTCATCCATCCATTCAATTTCTTTGAAACTTGGCCAAAATGTGGAGGCAATTGTTTCTAATAGAAAATAAGTAGCGCTGACCTTGGAAAAAATCTGGTTCCCCCCCCCCCCCCCAGGGAGTCAAAAGTCCCCAAAATGGCAAAAAATGACCCTTTTCTTCCATAGCGTTTGATCCATCCATCCAATTTTTTTGAAACTTGCCCAAAATGTAGATGCAATTGTTCTGGATATCTTTCACCTCAGAAAAATTCTGGTTCGCGCCCCCAGGGGGTCAAAGGGAGGTAAAAAATGTCCCAAATTGCCCAAATTTATTGCATTTTACACTCGCCATATCGACTCACATACAGAGGGGGACCACACATGTGCGGCTTGTTTCACATTATATTACCCAGAATAATCTCTGAAACGCTGTCGAAGAGAGGCAGA
This sequence comes from Sepiola atlantica, assembly GCA_963556195.1. NCBI lineage: Eukaryota > Metazoa > Mollusca > Cephalopoda > Sepiida > Sepiolidae > Sepiola > Sepiola atlantica. The sequence goes on along the minus strand of OY744544.1, from coordinate 1,453,349 downwards.
AAACCCCATTACACCATTAACACAATGTCGTCCGATCTATACAAATTACAGAAAAAATAGAAAAGATATAATGAAACGATCAAGCTTTTCGGAGAAAGGCTGGTATTGGAGGATAGTATCAATAAATACGAGATAAAAAATGTGATTGGGTTGAGGAAAATTGTAAAGGTCATTATAGAGAATAGATGAGAGAAAAGATAGACTTTGATCGAAAGTAGAATCGTTTGAAGCAATTTGAAATTTGTATGCAGACAGGATTCTTACCTAATAAAACAAGACTTTATAATCAAATCTAAAAAAGAATTCAATCGACTTTTAAGCATTTTAAAGACACTTAGAGTTTCATATTTTTATATTCCTCATTATTTTACATTTTTTTTGTATATAGATATATATAATGTTTTCTGTCTTACACACAGACACACAAACACACACACACACACACATATATATATATATATATATATATATATATATATATATATATATATATATAGACAAAAGTATTTAAAATAATGAGGAATATAAAAAAGGTGTCATTAAAATGCTTAAAAGTCGATTGAACATATAAAGTATATAAGTAGATGAGAATAAAAATTTGATAAAATATAATCTTTAATATATTATCAATTGTTCAAAACAAGGCTTATATAAAAAAAAATATTTCTCATTTTTTTTAATATATCCCTTGTTTTCACATAACCCTTTGTTTTGAAAAATTGATAAGTTATTAAATATTGCATTTCATTCAATTTTTATTCTCATCACTTACCACTTATTGCTCTATCTCGTATATCGAGAATTGCTAATTCAAAGTAGGATATAATTTAAAGAGGTTATTTTATATTCCAATAACCATGTTTTTATTTTTGTATTTTTATTTTTTCACATTTTCAAAAAACATAACATTTCTGTGAGATGTATTTTTTAGGGCCAGTTTCATTTGCCGTGGGAAAATACAAATATTTGGCTCACGGCAAATGGAACGGACCGTAACAAATACATCTCATAAAAATGTTATTTTTTTTGAGAAATGTGAGAAAAAAATAAAAAAATAAAAATAAAAACATGGTTATTGGAATATAAAATCAACCTAAATTATATATGCTCCGTTGTTACTGATTGAAAATTATCAAGCTGAACCTTTTAAAGAGACTGCAAAATCAAAAAGGCACTGATGGTATATGCTAATACATATATTGCCATAAATAATATATATATATATATATATATATATATATATATATATATATATATATATATATATATATATATATATATATGGGGTAAGGTACACGATAAGTCATGAAAATGAAATGCCGTGGAAGATAAAATGTGTGAAAAATGACAAACGGAAAACAGGTACAAGTGGAGGAGAAAAACGAAAACAATGAGATTTGACCGGTTTCGTTCGTGTTAGCGAACGTCTTAAGAAAAAAGACGTTCGCTATCACGAACGAAACACACACACACACACACACACACACACACACATATATATATATATATATATATATATATATATATATATATATATATATATATATACAGAGAGGGATACTTATATAAAGTTATTTCTTTATATATATAAAGGTATATGTTTATATATTTGGATGTATAAGATTTACTACTAAGCAAATTAACCGATTATTATGATTTTTAACACGTATTGTAGGCGTTGTGGTAGGTAATGTGTGCTATATTTAGAGTATTTAAAAGAGTTTAAGGGGTATAATCTTGACACAACCTCGAATTTGAAAATACAAATATTTCAAACTTGCTTTACATTTTATCTTTAGTCCTGAGATACCAATTCCGCAGGATTAATATTGATAAATGAATTTAAAACCAATATTTTTTATAAGTGACCAATACAAAGTTGAGCTAAATGAAAATATATAAACATTAGAAACCTAACTTTACTATTCCTTGTTAATGTCGAAATGAAAATATGAGATATAATATAGACGGTGGCGGTTTGTAAGCAAACGGTAGGAGTGTGAACTTCAATAGGAAGTGGGAGAGTTGTTACAATCAATGCGGAAAGAGGGGGGGGGGCGAACTTCGTCGCGGTTAGATTTGACTCGAATTATGAAAATAGGGAAGTAGCGAGATATGAGATGTGCTGATCGCCACTGACTATATTATGTCTCATATTTTGATTTATTCTGCCCAAAACGGCCGTAGTTTTGAACCAGCGACCCAAACACGTTGATGAATACATACATAATATATTGTTTGGTTTTCCTTTTTCAATTTACACACCCCCCCACCCCCACACACACATATATATACAGGGTGGGCCAAAATAAGGGTCCTATTTTTAAAAATTCATAACTTTTTTATTTATTGATTTAAAAAAAATTTTTTTTTAGAATAAGTAAAGGACCCCTTCCGAAGCAAGCATGAGCCGTATTAGCCCTAAGGAACGTACCCTCATTTAGAAAACATTATTTTTGCTTAAAAAACTCAAAACAGTGTAAAAAACAATACTTTAGTTTTTGTAAGTTTTAAGAAGTGTTTTTCGGCTAAAATTTGTTTTGTTTATTTCAAAACATCTCGGAAGGGTCAGTCTACACACACATAAAGTTTGGTGAGTTTAACTTTTATTTTGTGGAAGTTATTCAAATTCAAGTTATTCAAATTTAAAGATAGGACACTTATTTTGGCCCACCCTGTATATATATATATATATATATATATATATATATATATATATATGTGTGTGTGTGTGTGTGTGTGTGTGTGTTTAGGCAGCATGTTTAATTTAGGCAAACATTATTAAATAACACGGAGTGTTTTTGCTTTATGAGACTTAAAAAAATCTTTTTTCAATTTTCCAAATAGTTCATTTAGTATTTCGGTCAAATTAGTGTATGTAAATTCCGTGAGTTTCTTGTTCCATTTTCTATCCTTTGTCGCGAGTACTTTCGATTTGATTCGTCAAATCATCTCAGGCGGTGTTATTCTTGGTTCCTTTAAATATGTCTTTACTGTTGAGTTTTTTTTTTCATTATTATAACGGCTAGTAATTTACAACTTGAAAAAGATCGTCTATAATATTGAGATGTTACATGAGAGCGTGATTACGTTCTAAGAGCGTGCAAAATTCAAAAGTTTGATTGCTTAATCGCTAAGAATTTGATTACGTTCTAAGCGCATTAAAGATTCGAACGTATAATTGCTTAATGACTAAAAATTTAGTAACGTCAATTACTATGCCAGTCATTTTAAAAGGTTATAACTGGTTTCGTCATTCACATTATTGACTGTGGGATATTTAGTTTTTATGTAGAGGGCGACAAGAATTTAACATTTTTTTATGTTGGTATCGTGGTGTATTATTTTAGTATTGTTAACTAGTATGTGTCTATGTTGAGAAAGAGAGGAAGTCATGCTTTTTTAGGTGTTGACAAATGTAGCTAGTGTCGGATACACACACACACACATATATATATATATATATATATATATATCAGACTATGCGTTGTATATTACTTAGATTATGACGTGCTTCTGTGCTTTCATTGAAGTTAAAATAGAGAACAACGACTTTAATGTTTTATCTGCTTGAAGTGGTTTCAGGCAGAGAATACATTCTCTCTTCCCTGAAATGATCTTACTTCGCCGATTTCTCTTTCTGGAGTCACCTCTGACACCAAGGTGCCACTCCAATGTTCCTATTATACCTTACAGCCTGAGTTATGTAACACTTCAAACTAACTACCACACCCTTTTACATTTATTCATTTTTTTATATTAGCAGGGACCCCAGGACAAAAACAATTGAGGCATACTCTAGTTTCACCTACCACCGTCTGGTCATATGTAAACACGGCGCTGCGGATAGTTTTAATTACTCTGCCTGGAAACACGTTGTTGAAGCAAATACACTTTTAATATGTCTTATTTAATTGTATCTATTTTTACCTATCAAATGAACTCACAATTGCGTAGCTAATTGAGAGAGGCTTCATGAATTTCTTTTTATTGATTGATATAAGCGGCCATCGCAATTACGAAGATGGCGGCGTAAGAAGTAGTTTAAGTCGACCGACTAAATATGATGTGTGGCAATGATCAGCAGGAGAATTGTCACGTGCTGAGATTTCAATTAAGTGTTTCAGAGCGGAAAAAAAGAAAACACATCCAAATACTAAACCACATTTACTGTAAAACTACGATCAAAGGCATTCTTCTTCTATCTATAAATCTATCTATCTATCTGTCTATTTAACGATATATATAATTCATTATTTCATGTACATATATATAATATTATAAGGTTAGAGAATATATTCCGTATATATATTTTCGCACTATTGAAGTAAATACTAACAAATCTATTACTAATAGAGATTTGGTATATGTCTGTCTGAAGCACACAACTATACTATTACTTCTATTAATTGTACCAAACTGTATTATTAGTGTTGATCGCTATCTTTTTATATCTACTTATCAGCTCCTATATATACCCATTCCAAAACTTCCCCAAACATCACGCGTCTTTCAAATCTACATAATTAATTTGTTTTAAAGCCTTTATTAAATTAATATTCACAGATATACACTCATGATTGTTTTTCAAGTTTTCCAGATGAATTTAAAACATATTATATAAATTCCACGGCAATGCGTTTTGGCCGCAACGATTAGCGCTCCGACTACTGAGTTAAAAATGCCTTTCGTATGGGGATTCGAATCGTACGACCAGCAGGGATTGTCTCTTCCCATACTGATGATTGAAGGTTTAGTATGAAATATACGTGTATATGGGCCTAGTTTTTCATGTTTTTTTCGTCTTACTTTGTCTGGTACAATTAGCACTGAAGATATCCACACCAATGAATAAATGTACAGGAGCATTTTACAAATATCTTAGTGCTAGCCGAAACAATTGTATGCTATATATATATATATATATATATATATATATATATATATATATATATATATATATATATATATATATGATTATTTTTATTTACACAGACATGTACAACATCTGCGACACTGGCATGTCGATGTTATCGATCGACAGTTATTATAAACTGAGATCTCATCAGGCAGAGTTAGAATCCGATCTTAACCTTAGATCATATTTGGTTCTTTCCAAATATGATCTAAGGTTAAGATCGGATTTTAACTCTGCCTGATGAGATCTCAGTTTATACTAACTGTTGATCGATAACATCGACATGCCAGTGTCGCAGATGTTGTACATGTCTGTGTAAATAAAAATAATCATATATAATAGCTCTATTTTATATTGAGCACTTTTTATAAACCCGGTTGAAATTCTTTGGATTACTACCCTGTGGATGTTTTACCTGGATTATATATATATATATATATATATATATATATATATATATGATCATCTGTTTTATTCATACGAGAACCGAAACAGTTAATTATTACTTACATAAAAACATGTGCTTTTTTTTGTCCACTTCTTCAGAGAAACAATTACTGAGGATAGAAAAAAAGCCTAGCAGCAGTTTTTGACAGAATGTCCGTGCTTAAATCTAGTCTCTGTCCAGAATATACAGCCAAATAATATATAATCTTATGTCTGTTTACATTTTAAAACACTTATATTGCGACAAATGGCGTGAGGAGACACACTCGTGATTAAATATACATATACGTGTCTACCATCTTTAGTTGAATGTCTTCAGGGCGGAACACCACTTAGCCGCGAGACGGTGCCCGAAGCAAAGACAGCATGTAAATACCGATGCTACTGACACAATAAATTGGCTTATGTTTACGTCAATAAAAAAAGTCTATGTACTAGTTAGATTCGTGTAAATTGGACGGTGTTATTCTCAGCCTGTCATCTGTGTTTGAGTTGTCTTTTTTGTTTATCATTTACCTATTAATATTATATTTGCCGAGCGTATACTTTACTATATTGAACGGATTAGTTGTGTTCTCATATTTTTTTGAAATTATCAGAGGTATATTTTGCTGATTTCATGTCGTAACATAACGACACGCTTCCTTCTTTTTTATGTTTTATCTTCGTTTGTTTATAATTTCTTCTTATATTCTATTCCTCTGATTAAGTTCATAGATTTTAAAACACCGCAATATCAATAATAAACACTGGTTTTACTTTTTCCTGGGGACAATTTCAATGCGTGTTTTTTATATAACCATACACACACATACATCCGACGGCAGTTCAAGCTTTTACTATTATCAGTGTAAGACATGATAATTTCAGAACCCAGTTACAGAATCACACTAGACTCCACAAGCACACGTTCTAACGACACGGCCACGAGAAGATGAAATACACACTGGTAGAAGCAACGTAAATTATCCAACGTTTCGATTTGTTCAAAGACTGCATTAAAATAAAATGTGATAAAACACGCATTGAAATTGTAACCAGGAAAAAAGTAAAACTAGTTTTTATTTAATTGTATAAATGCTCTACGCTTTGTAGAGCCCTTTAATATGAATATTGGTTTTATATTTACTTTGCCAATATATTTTAACTTGGTTAATTTATATATATATATATATATATATATATATATATATATATATATATATATATATACAGGGTGGGCAAAAATAAGGGTCCTATTTTAAAAAATTCATAACTTTTTTATTTATTGATTTTTTTTTATTTATTTTTTTTAGTAAAGGACCCCTTCCGAAGCAAGCATGAGCCGTATTAGCCCTAAGGAACGTACCCTCATTTAGAAAACATTATTTTTTCTTAAAAAACTCAAAACAGTGTAAAAAACAATACTTTAGTTTTTGTAAGTTTTAAGAAGTGTTTTTCGGCTAAAATTTGTTTTGTTTATTTCAAAAAATCTCGGAAGGGTCAGTCTACACACACATAAAGTTTGGTGAGTTTAACTTTTATTTTGTGGAAGTTATTCAAATTCAAGTTATTCAAATTTAAAGATAGGACCCTTATTTTGGCCCACCCTGTATATATATATGCGTGATTAATTTATAAAGGTATGTGATTTTTAGTACTATATATTTTCCATATTTGAGAATTATTACATATAATTATTACCTATAATTACAAACGGCACATACGACTTTAAAGCATGATGAAACAAATTAAAAATAGAACAATCTTGAATTTAACTTCTGTTTATCGTCACTTTACAGTATAATAAACAAATTTAAAAATAGAAATATTTTGAATTAAACTTCTGTTTATCGTGACTTTAAAGCATAATAAATAAAATTAAAAATAGAACAATTTTGAATTAAACTTTTGTTTATCGTGACTTTAAAGCATAATAAATAAAACTAAAAGTTGAACAATTTTGAATTGAACTTCCGCTTATCATGACTTTAAAGCATAATAAATAAGATTAAAAATAGAACAATTTTGAATTGAACTTCCGCTTATCATGACTTTAAAGCATAATAAATAAAATTAAAAATAGAACAATTTTGAATTGAACTTCCGCTTATCATGACTTTAAAGCATAATAAATAAATTTAGAAATAGAATAATTTTGAATTGAACTTCCATTTATCGTTACTTTAAGGCATAATAAATAAATTGAGAAATAGAACAATTTTGAATTGAACTATCGTTTATCGTAACTATCGTTTATCGTAAATATATTTATTATGCCTTAAAGTCATAATAAATACATTTAGAAATTAAAAAAATTTTGAATTGAACTTCCGTTTTTCGTGATTTTAAAGCATAATAAATAAATTTAGAAATAGAATAATTTTGAATTGAACTTTCAGTTTAGTTTATCGTCACTTTAAGGCATGATAAATAAATTTAGAAATAGAAAAATGTTGAACTGAACTTCTGTTTATCGTTACTTTAAAGCATAATAAATACATTTAGAAATAGAAACATTTTGAATTTTCTCTTTAACTATCCTTTATAAAGTTAAAAAATAGTAGAAGACGTTAAATTCTGCTGGGAAAATCTTGTCTATAACTGATTATAAATAACAATATATATATATATATATATATATATATATATATATATATATATATTGTGTATCTGTATATAGACATCATTTTCTCATTTATTCAAACATCGTTAAAGATAACAGAATCTGTCTGTTTAATTATACCTTTCTTAAGTTTTTTCAATTTAAAAAAAAAAAAAATAAATGTTCCATAAGTTTCACCGGTTACACAGGTTTCACGAAGTTTCGATTCTTGATAGAATCATCTCTAGGTATTAAAAGTAAATGAAAAACAGCTGGAGAAAGAAAATAATTAAAAAAAACAACCTAAAATTAACATCACATATGAAACAAGTGGTAACATTTTACAGTGCTTAACGTAATGCAAATTTGTTCTGTGATGCCATCCAGCGTTTCTGAATTTAAATCGTCAACAACTTCCTGGAAGAATGGGAAAAACGTTTTTTGCGTGATTCTTCACCGTCTTTTTTAAATTTTCTTCTTTCTTCAGATTTTTTGTTCATTTTCTTTTGACACCTTATGATGATTCGACGAAGAATCGATAACGTTCGTGAAACCTGTGAAACCTATGGAACATTATTTTTTAAAATTATTTCAATACAAAAAAGACCATCAGAAAAATTGAAAAAATAAAAAAAAGTATAATTAAACAGATGAATTAAATTATGTTTAACAATGTTGGCATATATATATATATATATATATATATATATATATATATATATAGATATATATATATATATATATATATATTGATATACATATATTTTCTTATATGCATTAAAAAAATTAAACACAATTTTTTATCTTGTAGCACAGTAGTGTACAACTAGAGCTCTATATTTACAACCAAGCAAAAGCGAAGAACATGCCATATATCTTCAAAAACATTTTTTTGAAAACAATTGTTTCTGCCCATCTAAAGGACACACATTTTTATGATATAAACATATAACCGATTTTTATGAGAAATCCTCTATCAGTGCATGAAAATTAGCTAGTGACGTGCATTTAACTTTTTGAGCCTGATTTGTAATTTTTTATGCACTGATGAAGCCTCCTGAATAACTTTACATGATCTTATATACAGGGTGGGCCAAAATAAGGGTCCTATCTTTAAATTTGAATAACTTGAATTTGAATAACTTCCACAAAATAAAAGTTAAACTCACCAAACTTTATGTGTGTGTAGACTGACCCTTCCGAGATTTTTTGAAATAAACAAAACAAATTTTAGCCGAAAAACACTTCTTAAAACTTACAAAAACTAAAGTATTGTTTTTTACACTGTTTTGAGTTTTTTAAGCAAAAATAATGTTTTCTAAATGAGGGTACGTTCCTTAGGGCTAATACGGCTCATGCTTGCTTCGGAAGGGGTCCTTTACTTATTCTAAAAAAAAATTTTTTTTAAAAATCAATAAATAAAAAAGTTATGAATTTTAAAAAATAGGACCCTGTTTTTTGCCCACCCTGTATATATATATATATATATATATATATATATATATATATATATATATATATATATATATATATATATATATATATATATATATTATATATATATATATATATATATGTATATATATATATATATATATGTATATATATATATATATATATATATATATAAGCTGTGTGTTGTTTTTTTCTTATTTAGTCTTTATTTGCTTTTAGAAAGATGTAGATAACCACGTGACAACATCAAGGCCATTATAAAAGAATATATTCTAAGCTTTTATATTTTTTCATATCAGTTTCTCTTTATATGATTTCATTTTTTGCGCGCATTTTACGCTTTCCACATTTACTTTTGCGTCCAGATCGTTTTCTCTCTGAAATATTTGCTTTAACTGCTTCGATTACAGTTAGCAGTTTTCCCTTTATTTGACATCAATGTTTCTTCTATCATCCACTGTAGTATCGAAAGTAACCGATAAATTAATGTATATATATATATATATATATATATATATATATATATAGAGAGAGAGAGAGAGAGAGAGAGAGACAGACAGACAGACAGACAGACAGACAGACAGAGAGAGATTATTCAATTAGTTTTTTGTCTCAAGAGCAATATCTGAGCGGCATATTTTTGATGAAAGTGGTGATCTTAAACCAGGAGCGAGCGGTTGAAGTGGCCTAGACTTGTCTCATCTTTGTTATAAAAGAGTCCTCTGTGCCTGGCGTGCAATTTAAAAGTTAAAGAAATGTTTGAATTATAAGTCGAGTGAGGAGTCGAACACTGCCCGATGGATTACGAATACTGGCTTACTGTTAGTTATTTTTATTTTTTACATCCGAGACATCCGGGACAGCAAATCCATGCGCAGTTATGCAGATCGAGTTGGTTGTTATGTGTCTGATTTAACTTAATAATAGAAAGAACATATATCGCATTTGTCATCGGTAATTTAATTTCTAAGCTTGAGGTGGGTAGAGAAGAACGAAGAGAAAGAAAAAAAAAGAAAGGAGAGAAAATGTCGAGCAAACAGTGGGCCGTTTTTTATGTATTGAGGCACCAAGTTGAATTAATTTTATTTAATTTCGTGATATTTTAACGGCCCTTTCATGAGTCAGAGTGAAAACTCTTCCCTGATAGACTTCCAAACCCCTTCTTTGAGATAACCAACATGGAGGATCCGCTCAGTATTGTGTGAATGTCAGCCATTTTGAATTCAAGTAACAGAATAGAACAGACTAAATAGAATATAGTAAATAAGATCAACACAAAGAATTAACCACGGGTTCTTTATAATATAACATTCACAGCAAGAACTCTTCTCTCTTTTCCAACAAAGAAATATTTATTCTTTTCTACCACAGTGTGCCAAGCATCTTGCGAAACTTCCACGAACAGAAGACATGGACCACAAAGGAAATTACATAAGCAACGGATGCTATTAAAAATCGGAAATCTAGTGGGAGATAATCTATTCTATCCCTTACAGCCTCTAACATCATGTTTCTAAGAGAAAGACGCGTTGCTAGTCTCTCTCTACTCTATCGTTAGAACCATAGAAAAGTGCACGACTGAGCCCAAAAGTCTGTGTCCTCCTTGTAAAGCATTCACAGCAAGAACTCGTATCTCTTCCACAGCAACAACAGTGTACCAAGCGTTAAGCGAAATTTCCACGAACAGAGCTTATTCTCAATGGGTTCCTATCTGTGAAACACATTCCCACGAGAATGCTTCCCCGCAGATTACAACTGGGTGTACTTCAAAGCTACTGTCAACAGATCTCTATCTAGAAACATCCCGCAAATATTCGGACGTGATTGTCACAATCATTCCATCTCATTAATCCTTATCCTCGAGAATCATTTTACCTTGATAAGTGGTGACTATTTTTAATGAAACACAAACACAAAGAGGCTCCTTCACACACATAAAATATCATCCCAGTTTCTAAGGAGAAATCGACTCTGACATTTATTGGTCTTTCTCTCGCATCAAATCTTTCTTGGACTTCATACATTAGATCCATTGCTCTTTCTGTTTCTCGTAAAGTCGGTTTTCTCTATCGCTCCAAACACTTTCTCATACCTGAGATTATTCTGTGTTTCTACAAATCTACAATCAAACCATGTATGGAGTACTATTGTCATACTTGGGCTGGTGAATCTCTGTCCCATTTGAGGGTCCTTGATAAGGTGCAGAAACGTGTTTGTAATTTGATTGGCCCTACCCTTTCTTCTCTGCATCCTTTCTCTCTCACAGACGTGATGTTGCTAGCCAAGGCCTTATCTATAAATACAATTATGGCATGTGTTCTTCAGAATTATGTGATCTATTCCCCGCTTCTTTTGTTCCAACTCGTTTGACTCGTTGGTCTGGTTGTCTCCATCAATTCGCTGTTTTGATATCTCATTCTAATACAGCTTCCTATTCCAGTAGCTTCTTTACAAGAACTGTAGCCTTGTGGAATTCTCTTCTTGCTGGCTGTTTTCCTCCTACCTATAACCTTAGTCCTTTCAAGACTAAGGCAAATAGGCATCTCATGTCATTTCGATAATAATATTTGTTATTGTGAGCTCGTTATATCTAGTGGCTTCATGCCTTGTCTGGAGCGATTTCCATTAAAATAATACCCTGCATAGAAACCTTCGCACATAACAATTTGTACATTTTTTTAGATTGTGTGTGTGTTTTTTAATATCATGATTTATTGGATAGAACATAAGTGTGAGAGACGGATCGATTGACAAAAAAACCCTCTGATAGAGATGAGAGGAGACAGTTTTTTGGGGAAGCGATGACGGCCTGTTATTCGACGCGTTTTGCACATGCGTAAATTATAGATTCCTGATACGCATGAAACTTTTTGTGACATTTTTTATTGCCACTTCCCCCATCTATGAATGTTTAAACAATGAGTCAGACATAAAATAACAAAAGCAT
>OY744544.1:1415998-1435998 GCA_963556195.1 Sepiola atlantica | reverse complement strand
GTTATATGAATAGATACTGACTCACAAAACAGCAATTATTCCCCCTTTGTCAGACACATCGGTCGTGGAATGTGATGACTAATGGACAAAATAAGAGAAGTGAGAGTTAAGAGGCTGCCAAAAGTAAACTAAATGCCCACTTTCTACTCTTTTAAAATTCCCGTGGATAAAATATAGGGTTCAGTTCAAAATTATGTACAGATTACAGAATTAAATATAAAGATTCGCGATGTAGACAAGTTGCATCTGAAGGAACTTGGAGGTTACACAGGCCGAAACATTGTGAGAATAACATTTAAGATGACAATATTAGTTGAAATGATCTAATAATACATGAATTTAATGCATGGGACACTACATTGAAATCAAATAATTATTTGGTGGTTTGTAATTTGTAAAAAAAACTGTTAATTTCAAATGTTTCTTTAATATTTAAAGTTACATATCTTAGTTAATCAAGAGATACACAGACCTTTTCTCTGAAATTCACGTATTGAATTTTTGTAATCATCTATATAAAAATCGATTTTTGTTTATTTGTCTGTTTCTAGTTTCGATATGCATATCGTAATTTACATGAGTGTAATATTTTCCAATATCCGTCGTTAGCGTACTATTATTACAAGAAATTACTTACGGTAAATGAAAAATAATACTTCTTCGGAAGAATACTATCCAGTTGTTCACACCTGAAGACGTACCTGCAGAATCACCGGAAGAAATACATCCGTTCTCTAAATAAACAATATAGGGCTGCATGTCACGCAGATGATGTATCGGAGAGTGTCGTCTTTACATTAAGTGCTTAGTGCAATCCCGTAAGGGCCGTGGTAGTTTAGGACTCGTAAATGCCCAAAGATGATCTACCACTTGTTCGATATTTGATAGAAAGGATACGTCTGGCGAGGGAATTCGAAAGACCAATTTCTCTGAATTATCATTGCATCCTCTACCCTTTGACGAATCTCATTGACTCTATGAATTCGCTACAGACGAAAAATAAAAATGTAGTATCATGTATACCTATGTTTTCGTCGCAATCTTTTAAGCACACTGCTTGTAATATTTTTTCTGAAAGCCCAAATCAAAATTAATTCCTATTCATATGAAATACTCTGTAGAGCTGAAAGAACTGCTGATTTTGGGGGAAAAAGGGAGAACTAAAACAAAACAACGATGTGAAAATTGTAATATTTTGGGTCTATATAAAATAGTTCTGTGTAGGTTTCTCTATGGCAATTACAAAAATGGTCCGCCGAGCGACATTCGTTTTTGTTATTCGAAAATGTCCAAAATTGGCTTCAACTGAAGTCAAGTAAAGTCAAGGCACTTAAGAGATTAGTAATTTCAATTTGTCTTTGTCTTTCTCTTTCAATTGTAAGCAAGTATTTTCCAGACTTTCCGAAGATTTTCGAGTGGATTCATACCAGACGTGTCAGCCTTTATTTGGACGAGCAGGCCCTAATGGAATCGCATGTGATTTATATACAAACTAGAGACCCCTCTCTTCTAAAATACACAAAGTAAAATATTTAACTTTTTCGAACAAATAAATCGATCAGTTTAAATATAAAACAATTAAACATTAATATCCATGAAATTATAAGTAAATTGTATTTCCTTGTAACTATAATGAATTCAATTTTTTACAAAGATATGTTTTTTAAATTTAAATTAAAAACTGGAGATATAAATGTCTGGGAAATATATCCGATGTGTTGACGTTTTAAAAAATATATTGCATTAAGGAACATAATTGCTTTATAGTCATTTAAACTAGTTTCATATCAAGCGACCCCAAACAATTTTCGATTGTTATTTAATAGTCGAAAACATTACTTTTACTAAATTACCTCTATTTGTGTTACGCTCAAAAAAAAAAATATCTATATATATGAATATATATATATATATATATATATATATATATATATATATATATATATATATATATATATACCTGTTAAGCACACTTTTGTCTAAATCACTTCCGCTTGTAACATTTTCTTCTGCAAGCCAAATAAAAATTCATTTTTATCTACTTGAAATACTCGGTAGACTTGAAGGAACTGCTGATTTTGAGAAAAATACGGAAGAACTAAAACAAAACAGCTATGTGCACATCGTAATATTTTGAGTTTATATCAAAAATAGTTTCGTGTCCGTTTCTGTATAGCAATTAGAAACATAATTTGGAAAATCAAGCACGGGCAAGAGGTGGCTTCATTCATAGCATCCCCTCAGATCATTACAACACCTGCCCCATCTGTGGTATGGTTTGTAAATTCTGGCAGACTTGAAATGCTACATCCGCGCGTCTCACTGGGAACCTACACACTGAAATTACATCGATCTGCCAAAAGTGGTCCTTTTCGAAATCGAGTAGACATCCACCACACACACACACATATATATATATATATATATATATATATATATATATATATATATATATATATATATATATATATATGTGAGTTTTTGATCTCTTATTTTTGGTTTATGTTTGCTTTCACCCAAAAATGAACGACTGTATAGTGTAGATTTTTTCAAGACACTTTAATCCAAGAACTTTTTACTCTTTGTGAATTTTTTCTGATGATTTTGTTGTGTTGCAGAAACGATATTGACATAAAAATGTTGTTTGCCACAAGACAAATCAAACGGACCGTAAAAAAATATATTTCAGAAATGTCATGTTTTTTTGGAAATGTGAAAAAATAAAAATAATAAAATAAAACCATGGTTATTGGAATATAATATGAACTGACTTATATATATATATAGTCTAAAGAAGCTTTGAGCTATTTTAAACAAAAAGACAAAAAAAAAAAAAAAAGGAAAATGCAGTTTAAATTCCCAGAGAAACTAACTAAATCCAAAATAGTGTAGACTTAACATTTGTTGGAAAATTCATAAATAAATAATATATAATAGTAAGTAAATAAAATAAAAAGGGCAATTAAGTATCTAACAGTGAAAAAAAAAAAGCAGGAGACCTTAACGTAAGCATCTAATATTAACATGGGGATCTTCAGCTGTTTACCATGTAACTGTTTCGGAGATTTAAAAACAGGACAGTTATATGCATGGCTCTCCAATGGTACAGATAAAACTACCATTTCCCCAATAATCAAGTGTCGAAAATAATTCAGCTTAAAATGTTACTTATATATACATAAATAAATAATAATAAAATAATAATAATAATAATAATATACTACCCTTAAGACTACCGTGTGATATGGTAATTTGCATATCAAATAAAATTCTTTATAACAATAGTAATACTAGTAATAATAATAATAATAATAATAATAATATTAATAATAATAATAAAATACTATCTAAACACTACACCTACGAACCATTCTACGATATGGTAGCTAGAAATAAAAGTATATAGGAATCAGGGTTGCATTAAAAAAAAAATGTAAAATTAAAAAAAAAAAAAGCTTTAGTACCTTTGGTACCAGAAAGGCAAATAGATAAGAGGAAGGAAACCTAGCCATACAGATCTAAATACCCAATATATAGTCTAAAGAAGCTTTGAGCTATTTTAAACAAAAAGACAAAAAAAAAAAAAAAAAGGAAAATGCAGTTTAAATTCCCAGAGAAACTAACTAAATCCAAAATAGTGTAGACTTAACATTTGTTGGAAAATATATATATATATATATATATATATATATATATATATATAGAGAGAGAGAGAGAGAGAGAGAGAGAGAGAGAGAGGGGGGAGGGGAGAGATAGCTAGCTAGCTATCTAGCTAGCTAGATATATATGTAGATAGATAGATAGATAGTTATGTGCAGTACAAGTTGAAAGCTCATAGTATCAATGTTGGCATACCACAAGGATCCACTCTGTGCCCAATACTCTTCTTGATCGTCATAAATGCTCTTCCAAATCGTATTCAGAGATCATTTGTTGAAATCTCAACAGACGACACAACAATCCATCGCAGCATTTCAAAGAGCTTTGATGACTAAGATCTTTTCGACTCTCTCTCTCTCTCTCTCTCTCTCTCTCTCTCTCTTCCGACTTTGTGCACGTTGTGCAATGATGAATAACGTGGTTTGTTTCTATTAACACTTCTAAAACCAAGCTTCTCCCATTTCACCAGCAACGCTTAGATCTTCATTTCTTCTAAGTTTAAATAGAATTGTCTCTTTGTAATGAAGCGCGTTTCTTTTTGATAATCTCATGGGACTGGCTTTTACTCCAGACCTAAACTTTAAGACTTACATCAAATGTGTTGCTAAGGTCACTGAAAAAATAGTTGCATCATTCTATCGCTCCAGAAAGTAACTCAATCTTGACGCAGTTCTCTACCTGTATAAAGGCCAGATCCGTTTACAATGGAGTACTGCGGTTATATCTGGAGTTCGCTTTTTTGGAATTTTTTTTATTACTTTGTCAGAGTACAAAACCGAATTCGCAATCTAGTGGCGAATGATCTTGTCTCGTTCCTGTAGCCTCTTTCACACAGAACAAATATTGCTAGACCCTCTCTACCGTATAATTTTGTTCATAGTAGATACTCGACTAAGCTCTAATCTCTGGTCCCCCAACGTAAAAAAATTAACAGAGATGATCCGCCTGACTACAACTACAGCAATACACTTTCCTTTCTCTCTGCGTATCAAAACCTAAGCGGAACTTCCATGAACAAAGTTTCTTTCCTAGAGCGTCCGAGTTGTGGAACAATATACCACAGAGCTGCTTTCCAGCCGACTACATAATGTAAAAAAACTACTTGTTGAACCCTCATCTCGTATAATCAACTCATCTTATAAAATATTTTATCCATATAACTCATTGCTACCAATCTCGTGGTGACGTTCATCCACATACTGACTAGCTCTTTAAGCCGTATCCTTTAGTGCCAACCTGAGGCTTGATAAGCGGTAACTTATTAGTAAAAAATAGATGAATTTATTTCGACAATTTGATGCATTTTAGCCTGAAGATTCTCCCCGGGTATGAAACGCGGGAGCCTCTGTATAGCTTAATTGCCATAAATATATTTTCATAGTTTACTATCTAGCTCTACTTACGTATCGAGCACTGTTGAAGTAAATACTGAAAATTGACACATAAAAAATTATATCTCCTTACAAAATTTTATGTGGATACATGAAATACTAATTCTATTTATCTTCCTCCCACAAGGTAAGATGTGACACAAGGTCGGGAAAGTGGGGAAAAAAACAGCGCTCGAGAATTTGAGCACTCTGGCTATTTAAAAAATTGCCTGGGCAGCCCCGTCAGCATTCCCCGGTAGGGGCGCCTGAGGCGATTAGCAATAAACTAACCCCCTCTTAAAGGGTGAGAAGGCAAAGCCTGGGAGGTTGCACCTCCTAGAACTGCACAGGACGGACAACCGATAGACTGGCCTAAATCCAGACCCAAAGGCCCGGACATTACCGGTTTATTAGGCGGGGTAAAACAATACTAATATATATATATATATATATATATATATATATATATATATATATATATATATATATATATATATATATATGTATGAGTTGTTATAAAAAATATATACTTAACTATATACTCCTCATGATACCGAAAATGTTTCAAATTGCAAGCTCAATGAGATTGTATTACAAGATCTAGAGCATATATACTTTATAGTTGCATTCTAATGTCTATAGGAAAAATCAATCCAAATCCATTATTTACATTTATTGTTTCAATTTCTTCATTTAATATTTCAGCGAATACCTGTATTTCTTCTTCGTCTCACAAAGCAACATTTTTCACCAAAAAAGTTAATCAATGTTCCATAAGAATACCTAGCCATTTCGAGTTTTTTTCTTGAATCATCATCAGGTTACAAACAACATGGGAACAAAAAGTTTGAAAAATCGAAGAGATTCTCTAAAAATAACAGTCCAGAACGCGATATGTGAAGTTGTTAGACGTTAAAACAACAAACCGGTGCTATTCCAGACGATGATTTGAAATTTAAATTCCGGGGCACCAGGATTAGCGTCACATGACGAATTTTATTGATCGTAATCATTTAAAACGGCACCGGTTTGTTGTTTTCACATCTAACGATTTAACATATCACGTTATCAGCTGTTTTTCAAAAAATCGCTTAGGTATATTGACGAATTTGTTCTCCCTTGGGCATAGAGGCGGTAAATCTGACCGCTTTTTGTGCCCCTTTATTTCCCTTACTTAACATGTTGAATGTGGCTTCATATAGAATACGAATAAACTTGTGTTCTTATGTAACACATACAGTAAAGTAACCCTAACCCTTACCCTAACCTGATGATACCAGATCAGGCTGCCATGTGGCTCCCTGAGACGAAATTCACCTACATTGACGTTTTTTTTTTTTGTTTTTTTTTGTTTGTAAAACTTAATTATGTTCTACAAAACCAAAAACAAAAACAACAGCCCCTCTCCCTTTCTCCCTCCCCTTTTTTATTTTTATTTTTCCTACCCTACTCCCGGTCCTGGATATGACCTTAAACTACATCCGATGGTGAGATCCGGCTTACGGACTTTGGGGAATGTGGAGCCTCCTCTTAATTACCATTGCTCCCAGGTCCACCCTGACCCGGAGTGGTAGTACCTGTTAGGGTCCCAACTATGGGTTAAATAGAAACAGATATTAAAAGGGGAAAGAAACAAAAATGAGAAGAAAACAAGACCAGATTCGGCATTAAATAACCCAAAAAGGGTTGATATGCCGTAAAACAAAACTACCAAACCAAAAACCATGATTAAACATTTGAAGATATAAAGAACTTGAAGCATAAAAACTTTCACTATAATGACCAGATTCGGCATTAAATAACCCAAAAAGGGTTGATATGCCGTAAAACAAAACTACCAAACCAAAAACCATGATTAAACATTTGAAGATATAAAGAACTTGAAGCATAAAAACTTTCACTATAATGACCAGATTCGGCATTAAATAACCCAAAAAGGGTTGATATGCCGTAAAACAAAACTACCAAACTACCAACTACCTTACCCTAACCCTAACACATAAAGTAAAGTCGATCTCTTTGTTTCTTTCGTTCAACAAAAACAATATTTGATGCTGGTTATGCATCGTTATTGCATGTTGTTTAGAAGAATGAAATATACATTGATTTAATTTCTTCTCGAAAGTACTTTGACCGACCCGGAATTATTTTCAAATAGCTTCAATCTTTAAAATAGGGAAGTCACATTGTATTGCTCAATACAGCGTTACCGTCCTTTATTGGACCAAAAAACTATTTTCGGACAAAACAAAAAAAAACGTATAGTTTACAAAGAAAAGCAATGCAAATGACGCCCAAATTTGGTAGGACACCGCGGATTAAGAAATGACAATTTAAACGTAAGAAAACTAATCTACACTTGTTTCCGTCTGACGCGTAGTATCTGTTTTGATACTAAACTTCATCATTCTTATCGTCGGTCATTAAAAGAAGTATACTTGTTGATTGATCCTATTTTTATTTTGCCACAACCTCGAGTGTCCGTTTTTTTGGTGGAGGAGGGGGTGTTGGATTTTACCCGCTTCAAAAAACGACCTTGTATTGAGTCTAATAAATAAGAACAGACATGCATTGCCGGTTCGATTTATAACTATTTGAATTTTTCCTTGCACAGTGTAGCACGATGCTGCACCACATGCATAGCCAACGTAAACAAAGTATATTAGCGCTATTATTAAATCCAATGAAGTGTATGTTCGCTGCATCCACGTATTGTCTGAGTTAGGACGTCTCTGTTTAGGAGATTCTATCTATAGTGTGCGTCTGTGTAGCTGTTCATTATCATATCCCTATTTATCTATTTCCCACAGAGTAGAATGTGACACAAGGCCGGAAAGTGGGAATTGCGCACTCTAGAGGAAGAGTACTTGGGATTTAAAAAAAATTGCCTGTGCAGCCCCGTCGGCAGTCCCCGGTAGGGGCGCTTCAGGCGATTAGCAAAAAACTAACCCCTTCTCAAAGGGTGAGAAGGAACTGCACATATATCTTTTGTATGTTTATATGAGTGTGTACGTGTCGCTGTTTCGGCTTTAAATACACATACTATTCTATTTCAGCCTCTTTCTATTATTACAGTTTTAACAGATTATTTTAATCAACTGATCGCAATCCGTTTGTTCATATACATCTACCTAACCATTAGTCTGACCACCTACACATGTCCGCATCATATCCCGCTCAACATTGTCTGAATATGTAAAATCTATATACGGTTACACGACTCCACTTAAAAATAACTTTCGTGCTTTTTCATTTATCGTTTTGCTTTCCGTTTACTTACACGTTATAATTCGAGCCGACTTTTTTTCATCTTCCTTCCTAATTTTCTTTATGTCTCGCTAATAATTTCTCTTATTTGGTTTCCGAATACTATCCACCCAGCGAGCCCCCACCCTCACCAGTTGAGCTTCCGCCGTTGTCTTCAATCTCCATCGCCGAAAATAACATCTACCGCCTCACCGGAAATGAGTGTTGAAACCGACAATCTAATAAAAGAAAACATCTGAAATTAGTCTTTTCGTTATCCTATAAAGTAAACGTTTGCAATCTTCTTATTTTTTTTCAGTCTCTCGGACGCCTCACAGCCAATTGGTTCATTAAACTCAGTAGACAGAAAAAGGTGATCGAAGTTCAAATTGCTCGTGCATTTAGAAAATAATCATTGTTGGATTGTAGCCATCACAAACAAAGGGTAATTAAATTAAAAGTCAGTTTTATATAATACTTATTGAAATTGCTTTTCTTTTTTTCTGGATACGATAATTTAAATTTAAAAAAATAATACAAAACTTTGAAAATTAGATCAGTGAATTTGGCATAATAGTTAGATCATTCGCTAATTGTCCGGATAAACAGTGTTCAGTCGTTGCTCGAGTCATGACAAAGACTTACAAAAATGTTACTTGATGCAGCATTGCTCCTTCAGAATTATAAGATTAAGACTCTCCTAGAATTCTTATCTCAAATTAATCTTTCATCTTCTTGTTTTCTGCTCGACAACATGTTACCTTTAGCTGGGTCTGTGCTCTATTCTCTTTGCAACGTTCTTACTAAAAAGGGACTGCTTAATTGTCTTATGCCAAACTTAAATAAATGCATTGAAACGTGCAGAAATATTGTTCATACAAATATTCTTCTCTGAAAATGCATTTATATACATTTGAAAAACCATAAAGAAATATATATATATATATATATATATATATATATATATATATATATATATATATATATATATATATATATATATATATAAGCGACGTTCCTTGCCTAAGCTAGTCGAAAACTCTTTAACTGCTTGGTGTACATGTCCGCTATTGTACATTTATAGACTGTACAATTCCTTCTTTTCGTGTTGATTGATATTGGTCCTGGTGTAAAGGCTCAAAGTCAAAGTTGACTTTGTAACTAGGTTCCAATTCTTAAACAAGCAGTGATTAACATTTCCTACACGGATGATTGCATAGAACATTAGTGTATCTAGGTAAACATTATTAATATTAAGAAAGAAAAAAAATATATATGTGTAAAATTAAAAAAGAAAGCCAAAACATATGTGATGTATGTATTTATCCACGTTTCGTCCTTACTGAAAGACTTCCTCAGGATAGAAGAAAACAATGTAGAAAAATTATCCAGAATATAAATTTTTATTTTTCAGAAAGTGGCCAGACTTCGGCATGGTTTTTGACGTGAACAAGCAGAGAATGAAAATCATTATTTTAGTTATAGGGTTATCAGCAGTGGCATGTCTCCTTCAAAGGACGCGAAATGAATGGGATTGAAGGCTTCGTCTTATTGGTTTATGAACCAATAAGTCTAATCCATCAATAAAGGGGTTGCTAGTGCTGTGTTTGCTTTGTCTCTATATTTAAAAGTGTTTCTTTGCGCGTTAAACATCTGCTTGGAAGTGCCCTGTGTCATGCCTATTTATGTTTCGGCTCTGTCGGTGGGTTGACCCGTGATAGTCGCTTCATATACAAAGTAATCCACCTTGCAGTTTACACCTAGGAGGCAATTATGTTTAGAGCTGCAAGAAAAGTCTGCACTTTCTTTTTCCTTTGGTTCTGGAGAGATAATGTGCTTCAGGCATTGCGTGCTGGAGTAGCTTATTTTGATCGTGTTTCTGTTAAACAATTTGTGTAGTTTATGTTGTGGAAAAAAGTTTTTATCTAGCAGTTTAGGGAAACTTTTTCCTACTCGTGTCTTGCTGTTAAGGGAGAAAGGGGATGAGAACCAAATGATTTTTCGTTTTCTAATGCGTTTATTTTGGTGTGATTTGCGTATCGGTGGGCTGGTATGAGATCTTATCTATAAAGTCGCTATTGCGTAGAGCCTCGTTGTTATATGATGTTGCTTGTTTACAAATCATAGGATACGATGAAAGGTCTGAGATCATTCTACTGATGTTAGTCATCATATTCTACGAAAACCGTAGGAGGAGTTGCTTTTCATAAACACCACTCTAGACGTAGTAAGTAAGACGCATACACTTTTCCACAAACCAAATAAAACCCTAAAATATATAAAAATGACCTTGCTACCCCAACGGTTTTCGAAAATATGATCACAATTCAGACAGTTTTCCAGAGTTTCAGTATCTACCGACTATACTAAGGTGTAAAACAGGGTGGAATCAGTAAAAAAAAAATATAATCTTATGACCATAGTCAAAAAGGATATAGTAGTATAACTTCTCGCTAGTTAATACAAGTTTCAGCATTACGTAGGTATGTACACAGGTAGTTATAACCTAAACATACTAATAATGATTTATATGTATACAGAATCATTCAATATACCCCAAATGCTATACTTCAAGATATATTTTCTTTTCTTTAACTTTAAATTGATTTCTTTTCCAAGTGTTGGCTGTGATCCCGGAGAGGTGGAAAGGTGATTTTAATAAATCGTAGAAATATTTCCCATTGCACCGATATTATTGGCTTTTTTCCAACTTTGCTTTATTTGCAAATGAAGTGATATGAGAAAAATCCCGTGAGGTTTGTTAAGAAATCCGAAGTTTGTTAAGAAATGTATTCATATTGAATCGGTATTTGTAAAGTGGAAAAAAATGCACTGCGGTCGAAATTATTATTTTATTAAAAATACAAGAGGCTTTCAAAAAATGTTTAGACTTCAGAAATCCTTTGGAAATATGTTCCACAGATTAAAAACTATATTCCTCGGTGTAAAGGGTCCGGAAGTAAAACACGATCTCGGAGTTTAGAGAAGACAAGTATATTGAAAATAGTATTATACAATAGAGAATAAGAGTGGTTGTACCTCTGTCTTGACTGCCAGTATAGACTGGTGTGATTCCAGGTATGTACTCCCTTCCCACCGCAGGGAAATGTGGCACAAGACCGTAATGTGGGGAGAGTCAACCCAGCGCCCCTAAATTAATTGGTGCTCTGGCCTCTAAAATACGCATGGACAGCCCCGTCGGCATTCCTTGGTCGGGACGCCTCAGACAGTAAGTAATAAACTTGCTCTACCCCAAAAAGGGGGGGGGGTAAGGCCGGGGTAAGGCGACCTCATAGGACTACCTAGGATTCATGCTTCAGCCCAACGGATAAAAGGCCATCAAAATGGCCCAGTTCCTGCCAGGTTTGTGTGGTTCAAACACTAAAGGCATGCGATCCTAATTATTATTGAGTTCAAGTAGTCCGTATAGGTAAGGTACAATAACACTTGACAATTTCGCCATTTTCATTAATATAACAACTAGCCTCCTGAGAGAGAAGTAATAGCTTCATCTGTGCTCCGATGAATAACAAAGGTGACCCGAAATACTAGAGGGTTCTAACCTTACTCTCCATTGTTTCTAAACATTAACCTTTCACCAATCCTCCATTATTCTTTTTACTTCTTTTCTTTTTTCCAACTTTAAATTTCGATCTTAACTCGTCCTCCCCTTTTTGTATTGTAATTTTCCTTGATTTCCAAGTTCGTGTTTAGAGTTTCCATTGGAATGGATCCAGGGAAGCTTTTACTTCTCAAAGAGTTCAACTTTTTTTGTGTGTTCGATTTAGGACGAAAACATTTTTAGAAGTGTTCTTTGAAAAATAATTAATTTGATATTTCTTTTTTAGAAATAAAAAACACAACATTTCACAAAACAATAGATTGACTAATTAATAGTTTTTCTTTGTATCACTTTTCTCAATGAGTCTCACAAATCGAACGCATCGATCGATTTCTGTTAATTAGATTTGATTGAAGAGTGCTAAAACCTTTTTTTTTTGCAAACGGAATAGGCAACTTATTCCCATCGATACATTTCGAACTTGTGTCATTAGTTTCATCGAAGGATAAATGGAACGATCAATATTGGCCCTGACTTTGTCTGATTCTTAGTGTCTCATTAAGGAACTTTAATCAATGTGGACATCTTGATGCGAAGTTGTACTTACTATGAATGCCCCATATATACGTTAAATAGAATATGTGACGGGTATGAAACAAAGTAGCATCCAGTAGTGCGGCTACAATTTATGAGCTTTGCGAAGAGTAAGCAATTTTCTATTACACTCACTGGTAAATTCTGAAAAATGTGATGGTTATGAAAATTGAGTTATGTGCTCTCACGAAAAGAGATAAAATAATAATGCACACTTAATCAATAGGGAGTGTTCTTAGATTCAGATTTTGTTGTTAAGGTGTTCATCTAGCCATAATTGTTTTTAGTATTTCTCCTAGATCTAGAAAGTTATTGTCAAGTCAGTTTAAAAAAAAAACTAGATCTGTTAACCAGTTAAGTCTTTTTGCTCACTGACTAATATGTTTTAGAATAAGTTGTCTGACGTGGATCAGTTTAAGATGAGGTTGGATAAATTCAGAGAAAGTGGTCAGAGAGAGATATTGAGGGGGCATTTGGGGAGGTGTCCAATGAAATATTTAACATAATTTGATCTGGATATCGATACTGTACTAAGAGTTGAATTGAGAAGATAGTTAAAGGAGAGATGCCCAAGGAGGCATAACAAACAAATAAATAAATACATATTAACAAATAAGATAAGATAACTGTAGACGTACAAAAATATAACGACATTTAAAAATTACATTTTTATAATTTCATAGCTTTATATAGGACATTATATATATATATATATATATATATATATATATATATATATATATATATATATATATATATAGTAATATTAACAATAAATACCTGAGATCATACCTTTATATATATACATATATATATATATATATATATATATATATATATATATATATATAGTAATATTAAAAATAAAGACCTGAGATTATATATATATATATATATATATATATATATATATATATATATATATATATATATATATATATATATAATTTTTGTTTTTGTATATTACTATTTATGGTTGCCTATCACAAAAGAATTCCTACGATATTATCGTTAAAACAAATGTAAATACCAAATTAAAAGGGCCAAGGGTTTCCACGTTAATATTAACTATAGAAAAGTTGTGTTTGATTTAGCTATATGGCTTTGTTTTCGACTGCATATTCAGACAGAGTCTTCAGAAAGGTTGCATATGTTCGCGCATTAAATACGATAGTAACGGTTGATATGCCATAAACCGACACACCAGACCCAATTGGCATTCCATGTAATCACCTTATAATTTCAATGTTTTAGCACGCTATTCTGATTGTTTTCATTTATAGATTTCTTTAGTCGGAATTCACTTAGACGGTTTCTTTCTTTTGCTGTTTACCCCGGAAGTAAAGCGACGTTCCACTTATCGATATAACTTTTGATCTATTGATTTCCCACTCGACAATTGAAAGTTCTCTTAATTAGTTTGGTGAAGCCGTCAGTGATTTTGTGCACGCGAGAGACAAACGGTCTAACAGCTGTGTAGAGCATCCGGCGCATCGGCCACCTTTGATGAACTTTCGTACATGTAATAGTCTGTGATATCAAATAGCAATACTACTACTATAACTACTACAACTACTGCATATAATAATTATGATGATGAGGAGGGGAGGAGAAGGAGAAAGAGAAGGAGGAGGACGACGAAAGGGTTAATGATAATGATGATGATGATGATGATGATGATGATGATGATGATGATGATGATGATGATGATGATGATGATGATGATGATGATAAAACGTTACTCGTGAAAATTCTGGCTGGACTCTTCCCCCACTTTTCGACCTTGTGTCACATATTGCTGTGTGTGTGTGTGTGTGTGGGGGGGGGCAATTAAATACTTTGTACAGTAGGCTTCAAGCTGGGAGAGCGAAATCAGACACAAAATGGAGTTCCGTTCGAAATTCCGCTCAGATTTCCGAGTTCGACAGAACTATTCATGAGTTCGAAAATATACACCCGAAGAAGGCCGGAGGTTACAGCGGTCGAAACGTTGTGATGATGATGAGAAAAATAGTCTTAATAATCTAAATGATACAAATTATCAATCCTCATCTAAAAAATTCAGAAACATAGTCTCAGGTAATGTTCTGGATAAAAGTCGTGGAACATCGTCGCTCCTGGTCACGGGGAATGTATACCGTAAATATTTATCGTTATTTTCATAAAAGTTTCTCGACTGGTCTCCAATCGTGAGTCCCCCTCGTAAGATATGAACAGTAATAACTCGTCTGACTACCGCAACTGTAAATAAATTTCCTATCGCCCTGTGTGTGTTTTACAGCCAACGAATTTTCCACGAAGAGTGTGTCTTTCCAAAAACTTCTCCTCTGTTGAAGTAATGCCCACTACGTAACTCTTTCCCTGCAAACTACATCATTGTCATCTTCAAATTCAATTTCAATAAATACGAGACATAAACCGTCAACATAATTATTTTAACATGATTCATTCGATTCATCATTTTCAATCCTCGCGTAAAATTCTTCATCATTCAATTGATAATATTCCTATTTCATTAACCATCATTCCCGAGGAGCTTTTAGCTTTGATAAATGGGGAGTCATAAGTCATAAGTAAAAGCGGAAATCTCTATTTAAGAGGTTCCGTCTTGTCTACCAAGCTACAGACACTGTCGCATCGCCGCAGTGTTGGATTTCATGTGTTTGTTTGACACGTAATTCTACGGAATATGATCCTATGAAACTATTGCAATTGTACCTCCAAACAAAAAGAGGCCCTGACATACTCGAGTAGCAGTAAGGTCCAATCCCTTCACTTTAGATGTCCTTAGCAATCAGAACATTTTTACACTAATAGCTATTTCCTCGGATCACTTATCTTTGGAATCCCCTTCTTGCTTACTGTCAATAACATGCAAGCATTTAAATACAATATGAACTAATACCGTACTGCCCAACTCAAAACCCAGATTACGAATACTATATAATCACAGTGACACAATGGTTCTCATAATACTACCGAAGTTAAGCGAGGTTGGTCCTGGTCAGTAACGAGTGGGTTAGCACTTTGGAAATTCCAGATGCTGTACGTAGGAGCACTGCCACGTCTCTCTGTACAAAAAACTGTAAAACTAACTTCGTTAAAAAAACATATCTCGCCTAAACGGAATATACATGATAGTGAGGACCGTTTGTGAATTTTATATGCACTAAAAGCTTCCACCTGGAAGTCGGCCCAACCCGGCTAAAGTGCGTGTCGCACTAAGAGACGTTTTGTCAGCCAGACTTGTAAAAGATTCCTTCCTTATTGGGCTCTTAACGGGCTTACTTTTGGCTGCGTTTTTAGATTCCAGGTAATTAAACGCTGGTAGTGAGGTCTCTTTTAGGGTTCATTTGTCTTAAATTAATACTACATCCCTCGCCATTATTTTTTATTTTTATAATTACCTCCTTACATCAAGTGGCTCCATGCCTAGTCTGGAGCATGATAAAAAATCATGCTTCTATCACCATAACTCATCTCCTTTTAGTAGCAATATACCTGGTTAAGAGTGACACAAAAGCATTACAGTTTTACGTTTGAATTCTGAGAGCGGATGTTAAAGAATTTGAATATTATGTTGACCTTGATAAGGCAACGAACCGTTCCTACTTTGCTAATAAAAGACAGTCTTCATAATAGAGCTTCTATAATTGGTTTACGCCTCGTTCGATTTCCCGCGGGCTTTTAATATTTAGATGCGTCCTTGTAACTGTATGAGAGGCTCTGTCCATCGGTCGGTCTCTGACGGTTCACATCTTAATTTAATTTACATCAGTAAACAGGCAGTGGAATAGACATCTCTTGTAGCAGATATACCAAGCAATTCTATAAACGATATATTTGGCGGTCGATCTGTCACGTTTAAGTATGAAATTACATTTCCGGCGATTCCCCATGATTTAATGTACAATAGTATGCTTGTCGGTTTGCGACGTGTGACTTTGAAAATTACATCTTTGTTTGTCTGTCACGCTTACATTTTATATAATAGTTTCTTCGTTATGTGATGTTGAACTATGAATCAGCGTATTTGTCACTGTGTCACAGTTTTATTTTCATCGATAAAAGCGCAGATTAGATGCACGTATCTTATTATAGATGCGTTCAAGTCTATTGTCTGTCGGCATATCTGTCACGCTACACATTTAAATAATTTCTTTGATCGATAACTCCTGAGGTTACATCATATACGACCAAGCATTTCTAAAATACGCTATGCCTGCCGGTAGATCTGTCACGTTTGAGTTAGACATCACCTTTTGGGAGAGACCTTATGCTTTAATCTAGAATAGAATGTTTGTCGGTTTGTCACGCTGAAGTTTTATTGTTTGTTTGTCACGCATAAGTTTTAAATAATAATCCCTACGGCCTGTGATACCTCAATACCATATTCGTCAGTCTGTCACATTATCATTTTGATTAGTAAACGTGCGGAGTGTATGGACGTGTCTTCATATATACGTTCAAAAGTGCATGTCTGTCGACAGATCTGTCACGCTAAACATTTTAATAATTCCTTTGGTCGCTCATGCTTGACTTTTAAGTAGAATTTTGAGCGCTAAACGGGTTGATTGGATAGGCGCATATTGCTAACATACGTCATCGTTATTTTTTGTATTTAATACATGTTTCTTTTTTCGAGCGGAGATGAAATAACATCCTAAAAATCGAAGAATAGAGACATGTATCGATTAACTGTCCCAACTGAAGACAAGATAATGATATAAGAATCCGGGGAAGAAGGGGAAAATATGCAGTGAGCTTTGTCCCTGAAAGAAAAAAAGAAGTATACATGAAATAAGAACACGGGAGTAATCGTATTATTCTCAATGGAAATAAGATGAAATTAATTCCTTTTCAAATTCAAGAAAGTTAATAGATAGTATAATTGAACGCGAAAACATATCGAGGTGAATGTTGCACGATTCTAATTCGGTTGCTGTGGCGTGCGTTTCAGGAATACAGTTTTGTTAAAGTTTAATTAAGAAAAACGGTCTTTTTAGAAGCGAACCTATTTCTCTATGTTAGGCTATCTTCATCGCTCGGTCACGCTCGAATTTGAAACGGCATTTGCGTCTCTATTTGGAGAGTTTGAATTACCTACTAGACACCCCCTCGAATGTATTCGGTTTCTCTGTAAAAGGGTTTGTCAGGAAAACCTGACATGAGGATACTTCACTCTACAAATAAATAAGAGCTCCTCGGTTTGGCTACACGCCTAAACTGGGAATAGTACATTTTCTCCTAGTGATGTTAGCTCAAGTAGCTGGATACTCCACCAGACCAGATGAATTCTTGTCCTGGAATCCGGTAAGACCAAAAGACCAAAAGAAATATATACTATAACATAATCAACTGGTCAATTGGAGAGAGGGAAATGAATGTTCTTAACTTCTTTACAAAATCTATGCTTGACTATATGACCTCTTTCCATGTACTCCGGTAAGACTCAAATACCACAAGAAAGATATACTATAACATAGTTAGCTGGTCAATTAGGGAGAGGAAAATTAATGTTCGTAACTTCATTACTAACTCAACGTTTAACAGAGAAAGGAAAAATTTAATGGAACACTTGAATATCTATGTATTTAATATAGAGATCAAGTGTTTGCCTCAGGAAGGGACTTTTTGATTTCTAAGAACTTCAACTATAGTAAAATGAGACAAAATAAAATCAGGATAGGATGATAATAGCTGCCCAAGATGAAGGCAGGCCCTGCCCCCAACAAGTAGAGAGTTTTTGCCACCTGACATGCCTAAAATAACTGATTTAACAGAAGTGCATTGGTGCTGATGCTAACCTTATTGTTGGTCCAGGGGGGGATAACTAGCTTTGACTAAGAAATAAAAGAGAATTCAGGACGCTGAAATGATAAATCAAACGATGAAACAATGTTATGTAAACAATGTAACATTATTATTTTTAGGGGAGAGGGGGTTTCTACTTTTTCAACAACAATATCAGCATCAGCGCCATTACATCTCTATAAAAAAGCATAGCTTTAAAAAAAAAACTTAGTTCACCCTAAACAAGGCGGGTTGCCACTGTAAACGTAAACAGCTACTGAGAATTAGGGTTAAAGTTTTGGGGGTTATCCTTAATTGAGAGCTGTGCAGCGAGATGCTTTTTCACATTAGTTTTAAATTCCTGCATGTCGGTATAGTCGGAGAAACATGGAGCAAGTGGATAGTGAAGGACCTATTTAATTATCGACTCTTTTTTTGACCTTGTCTAAGAGGGAGAGACTAGTGGGTGGTGCACCAGCCAAGATGTGGAAACAATACTCCATACATGGGCGAATAGTGGCTTTATAGAGATATAGGACAATGTCAGGTGTGAGAAGTTTACTAGCACGGTAGAGAGATCCCCCTTCTTTGCAGCAGCTTTGCCAATGCCTTTAATGTATTTGTACAAATTCATGTTACATGTGAATGTTAGACCTCAGAGTTAAAATTTATGTCGCTTATGGTAAAAATTCTAACTTTTACCATTTAAAAATTAACTGTTCAAAAATCAGATT
This sequence comes from Sepiola atlantica, assembly GCA_963556195.1. Classification (NCBI taxonomy): domain Eukaryota; kingdom Metazoa; phylum Mollusca; class Cephalopoda; order Sepiida; family Sepiolidae; genus Sepiola; species Sepiola atlantica. Next base: position 1,417,039 of record OY744544.1, on the reverse strand, counting down.
ATGTCGTCCTGTCGATTGAAACCGTACAATTTTATATACATTCATTTCAAATGCGGTATTCATTTTATTAGTTTGAAGAATATTTAGCTTACAATTATTTTTACAGTAAGAAAACAGAGCGTATTTATTGTTTTGAAAAGAATGATTTTTTCTCTCAAGTATATAGTGTAATCGGGATCAAAAATTTGTGGTTATATTTAATTGCTTCTAAGACAAAGTCGTTTCCTTTAACATTTATATGAAACTTTAAAAAACACCGATTTCCATAGCTGATAGCACCATTCCTGATAGTCCAACATTCAAAATCATCGGACAAATATTCACATGAAAGATGAATTAGAATAAATACATAGAAGATACTGCCAAGTCTGCTGTAAATAATGTTAGCCTCTCTCTACCGTGATAGGACACTTCCAACCTCCTATCAGTATCCTATCTACAAAGCCACTATCCGCCCATGCATGAAGTATTGTTGCCCCATCTAGGCTGGTTAACCACCACTTGTCTCTCTGTGTTGGACAGGATAAAAAAATATCTAATCTAATAAGTTCTACGCTATATACCAAGTTCCAGTCCCTGCCCCATTCCTGTGCTTGTTTTAAAAGTTGTTCATCAGAATGGGATCCGACGAACTTGTTGCGCTTGTAAGCCCCAACATAAATACACCCGACAAAGCCGACAAGCAGCAAAATCATAACGCTTCTCTGTAGAGGTCACCAGATGTCGGAAGGCTTTCTACTCTAATAGCTTCTTTCCTCGAACTGATTTCCTTCTGAATTCCCTTCCTGCTCCCTATTTCCCAGACTGTTTCAACGCTCAGACATTTTAAATGTCATGAGAATCAGCATCTCGCTGCACAACTCTCTATTCTGGAAGCCCATATGAAGCTGGACCCGCATTCAAAACCCTAACTCTAACCCTTACCCTAAATCACACCTTACCCCTAACCATAACCCTAAATCTATCTCTAACCATAAATCTAACCTTAACCCTAACCCTAACCCGTACATTAACCCTTTACCCTAACATTAACCCTTTACC
>OY744544.1:1385998-1410998 GCA_963556195.1 Sepiola atlantica | reverse complement strand
GCTTCGTTTGAACTTGCATCCTCGGTCAGATAGTGAGACGGACAGAAACACAACTAATATAAAACAGAGTGGACAATGAAACGATAGGCGCTACTTGAAAAAGGCGATAGAAAATAGTCCCTAAATGGTACATACCTGTCGGTCTGGCTGTCAGCGTGCCTTACCTTCGACTGTGGCAGCCATGTCTTGTTTGTTCACAAAGCTGGCGCTAATCGGATGAACCGCTTTAAACTACTCGGGGCGCAATCAACCTCTCGCTGCTATATCACCAGTCTATGTATTGACAGACGATGTCAACATCTTCTCCTAATCCCATTTCAGAAGTGCACACGGAATTACAAAAACAATATTCTATTTTACTTTGTTTATATTTAGAATAAATCTAGACTAGAAAAAATCAAATAACTTTATTTTATTGATATCATTGTTAAAAACTAAAACGAAATCCCTGCGTAACATTTATTGAATATTTCTATTTTAGGTTCAATTTTTGTATGATTCGATTTCTATTAACATTTTTAATCATCGCTTTTGTAATAAATATCAATATATTAAGTTGCCAACAAGCAACCGTTCATAATTTATTCTGTCATATATTTTAAATTAAATACACCCCCCACACACACACATATATATATATATATATATATATATATTAGTACTTCATGTATCCACATAAAATATTATAAGGAGATATAATTTTTTATGTATCAGTTTTCATTATTTACTTCAACAGTGCTCGATACGTAAGTAGAGCTAGGTAGTAAGCAATGAAAATATATATGGCAATCAAGCTACACAGAGGCTCACGTGTTTCATCCCCGGGGGGAATCGTCAGGCTAAATGCTTTTAGCCTGACGATTCCCCCCGGGGATGAAACACGGGAGCCTCTGTGTAGCTTGATTGCCATATATATTTTCACTGCTTACTATATATATATATATAGAGAGAGAGAGACACGCATATATATATATATATATATAGTAGATATTTGTTTTTGTTTATTATCTATGTACATATACGTTTTGTCCGTTATAATCGGGATACATCAGCATAGATATCTAACTATTCACTACTGATCATCCGATTCGAAACCCCTGATTCCGAGTATTGTACAACTCAAATTCTGATATCTAAGAACCATTGGGCCACCGATAAATAGCAAATAAACACTGATAATTTTAACACTTTATCCTTTACTATAGCTTCAACTTAAAGGAACAATGCATTTATAGCTAGCGACGTCATGCTGTCTTAATACTACACTTACAGTGCCCGTCTAGAGGGCTTTCTAGGAGCTACAAATAATATAATATAATATAGTATAATATAATATAATATATATATATATATATATAATATATATATATGGCAAATGAAAAAGGAAAACCCCAAAAGATAGTTGTTTATGTATTCATCATCGTTTCGTCTTTATTGCAAGACTTCCTCAGGATGATAGTTTGAAGAAAAATGTCATGCAAGGTCATAGCGGTTTGGGGTTTACAGAGTGGTGAGATGTAGGGATATAGCAGTCGTGGCTGCTATGAAACCCAGAGAGTCCAGGATGTGAGAGTCAATGGTCGAGAACGATTCAAATGAATATGAGAAACTTTAAGTGGACAAGATTGAGACAGCTATGAAATGGGGAGGTGTGAGAATATAATTGAAATGGCCTTAGGGTGGGAGAGGCGAAAGAGGGCTGAGGTTTTTGTTGTGGTGAGTTGTATCATGAATTTTGAGAGGCTAGGAAAGAGGAGGGAGGAGGAAACTTAGTGTTCAAAATGTGGGTAGTATCATGGTTGATGAGAAAACGATCGAAAAAGTAAAGACAACTTTGAAAATAGTGGGGGTAAGAATATATTTGGAATTGCCAAAGGGTGGTAGAGGTGAAAAGGGGGGGGTCATATTTTTAATGTGGTGAGGTGTGAAATCCATGCATTTAGAAATGAAGAAATTTTTTAAAAAAAATAGTCTCCGGAAATCGAAACCGTCAGATTTTCAGTCTGACGTTCTACCAACTGAGGTATTTCTACTTTCTTATAAAACATTCCCTTGGCAAAATAATTATAGCGTTTGCTGACGTCATAGATATATAGTTCACGTCATGTTTCAAAACATGAATTCAAACATAAGCGATAATAAGCAAATAGGTAAACTTTTCAATAGAATTGGAAAGTATTTTAATAATCAAAAACAATGTATTTAGCTTTAACTATGTACTGTATGTATTTTTTGCACAATTATATAATTATAGGCAATAAAATAGGAACACCTCGCAGATAGTGGGAGAGTGTGGGGGGGGGACGCGTTAACTTTGTGTAACGTTTTCACTTTTTAAAACGTTACTGCAAAAAACCCTTCAACTAATTTTCGCTTTATTTTCACGTACGCCGTATTCGCGTATTTTAACTCTGTTAACGTGGGTGATGATTTGTTCATCATACGTGAGTGAATGTCCTTAGATTATGTATGCGTAAGTGTGCCCATTCATGATATGTGTGTGTGTTAGCATTAATTCCTTTTAATTATGTGGGCATCTATTGATTCATTAGTCTCTCTGTCTCTTTTTTTAAGCAAATGTCTGAAATATCTATTTCGATATTGAAGCGTGAATTTACCTATGATTCTCTCTCTCGTTTTTCTTCCTCTCTTTTATCCGCGCTGATTCGCTTCGTCGTTACTGTCTCTCTGTGTAGTCGTTGGTCGTGATCGCTGAATGAGTTTCCGTTTATGCATGGCTGTGATGATGACCGTCTGTGGCTTCTTCAGTTTAGCTAACTGACATACAATGTTTCCTCGAAGTTATTTTTCTTCAGAAAAAACATTACTTATATATATAGAGATCAGGTTTAACTTAACTACTGTTTATTTTATACACTTGTTCAAAAGTTTGGATGCATGACTTATCTTATTATAAGGTAATTGAGGGACTCGACGAACAGACATATTGGGGGAACATTTTGTCTTACGGTTATTTGCACTGTTTTAAAGTTTTACAGCATAATTATTTCACGTCTGCCTTGATCAAACTCCCATACAAAACTATCTAAAAATGCGTTTGTCTTCTCACAGTTACAATGAGTGATGTCACTCGTCATTTTTAAGAAAAAGATCCATGCATAAATTTTCCTTATGCCGACAGGAGTTTGTAAATGCGTTAAATCTTACGAACTTTGGTGAGCACTCGTTTTTTTCTTTACCGTAAGCTGTGCTTTTTAATCATTTTTAAACGACAATTCAATAAAAGTTCGTTGATTTTCATTAAAAGTATTGTTTCATTTATACTACGAGCACTGATGAGAACCGACTCAGAGAACTGAATTGTGTATACACTTTGAACTTTTTAAAATAGAAATTGCTCCAGACAAAGCATGAACCCACTTGATGTAAGGAGTTAAGAAATACGAATTCAAGGTACAAAAAAAAAAAAACAAGCGAACGATACGTGTTACATGGATAGATTCCGACCGGGAAAATAGCAATTCTTCTCCTTTTTGTCAGAAACATCGCTCATGGAATGTTAGGACTAAAGGACAAAATAAGTGAAGTGAGAGTTACGATGCTGACGAAAGTAAACCGAAGGTCAACTTTCTATTCTCGTTTTTACTCTTGATATATATTTTGATGGTAGGCTGAAACAATTGTATTCAAATAACCACTGATGTGTTTGGTGAATTTCGGAGAATTGGTTCCCTACATTTGATTTCTTTTTAATAATATTTAAATGTTTCTATTAGAGCTCTTATATTTAATAATTATAAAACTTTTTGTGATAAAAATTTATATTTAAAAATATAAAAATTTAAATATAAATACATACATGTATATATATATAAATATATATATATTATATAAATATATATATATATATATATTATATATATATATATATATATATATATATATATATATATATATATATATATATATATCGTAAATGTATTGTATTAGTTTCTGTAAATGTAAATCCGTAGAAACTCAAGTGTTTATAAAAAGTGGTCAATACACAGTAGAGCTGTTTATAAGTATAATTTTTTCTTTATTGGTTACATATGTGCATACATGTTTCGGTTGCACTTTTCCAAGAAAGTCAACCTCATCAGACCATTCCTGAAAAATTCTTGGTCTGATGAGGTTGACTTTCTTGGAAAAGTGCAACCGAAACATGTATGCACATATGTAACCAATAATGTTTGTATAAAGAAAAATTTATACTTATATATATATATATATATATATATATATATATATATATATATATATAAAGAAGGAAAGATGGAGATAAAAATTGCATAAAATTACATAAAGTTACATAAAATTGATACAAATTTTATAACATCGAAAGTTCAGATGCAAGAAGTTACACTAATCCTTAAACCATGGGTTTTCAAAGATAAAACTATTCTCGTCAGAGGATAAACATCGGTAATGTTGTATTTATAATAAATAAATATTACCTGTTCCAAGGTTTTATCTTTGAAAAACCATGGTTTAAGGATTAGTGTAACTCCTTGCATCTGAACTTTCGATGTAATAAAATTTGTATCAATTTTGCGTAATTTTATGTAATTTTATGCAATTGTTTTATCTCCATCTTTCCTTCTTTAAATTGATTGCTCTACTCAACGTATTGAGCTTTACTTTATCACGATAGATCACTTTAACGATACTTCACTTATTGTTAATTCTATGATATATATATAAATATATATATATATATATATATATATATATATATATATATATATATATACACATTGGTTGTGTAGTAACATTTTAAAAGTCATGCTCAATAGATATTAGACATTCCAAAGATACTTATATTTGATTCCAGAGAAATTATGGATTGATTTTCTCTACGAAAACAAAATATCGTATAACAAAAAATTGTTTTATTTATTTAAGAATTAACAGCCTTTTCTTCAAAGCCATACAATCAGACCATAAGTCTGAATTATATAGACAAATTAAACTTCAGATTTACACATTTACAAATTTACCATTGAATATTTTCACGAAAAACATACATTTATTTACCATAAATACACGAAGTGAAAAATAATCGAGAGTGACACGAACTTTGCTTGAAAGCGATGATATCATGTTTATTTGATTGGGTATCATTTTCCTTGAAGGCATTCTGTTGTTATTTGTTATTTATATAATTATTTTATCAGATTTTTTTAACACAATTAATGAATCGACAAAATGCTCTTATTATTTATTTTGACAAAGGGAAGTTTTTTCCCTAAATATTAAATTATTAATAATCATCCGGACAACACACAAACAGCCAACACCACACTTGCTGTTATGTAAGATTTTAAGAAGAAAAAAAAAATATATACATATATGTATATACAGAGAGAGAGAGAGAGAGAGAGAGAGAGAGAGAGAGAGAGAGAGAGAGAGAGAGCGGGAGAGAAAGAGAGAAAGAGTGAGAGGGAGAGAGAAGGAGGGAAAGAGAAGAGAGAGATGGGTTCTATAAATTTGTCTGGCCATCTTCCGCGGCTGGTTAGTCACTTAGAGTCTCTTTTTAAAAGACAAATCCTGTCTATAAATCGACTCTTCGTTAAATCGATCGATCAAGGCCCGTAGAGACAATTCGACAGACATACAGAAAAAATGGCAGATCGGGCGAGGGTGCGGTGTACTTGGCTAACGTCGCGTAGGGGTGGAGGTGGGGTGGTAAATATACTTGACAAAACCACATCCAGCAAGACTCAAAAATAAAACCGAAAGAAGACAGAATCAAAGTGGAAACATTCAAAGAGAAATAAGAGGATGATTTAGCGGGACAGATGGATCGATAGACAGGCAGACAGACAGTCAAATCGAGACACTGGGGACGAAACGTCATGTTTTTGGCTGTCAGCGAAAATGATTTTCTTTTTGACGTTGACTTTGAAATATGTTGACACACGGCAGTCACCCGGACACGCACACACACACATGCACACACACGCACGCACACACACACATGCACACACACGCACGCACACATACACACACATACACATACATACACACACACACACACACACGGGTGCACGCGCAAGCGGTCGCGCAAATCAAAAATATATTTTCCGCAGACATGTGTCTCTCAGTGCAAGATGACTTCAAGTCTATTGGTTCGATTTCTTTGTTTCGCGACATCTCAACCCCTTTTTTTCAGCTAATTCAATGCTTGAATTTTAATACCTAATGTAAACGTCTTTGTATTTGATAAAATACTGTTCCTGTAACATGTTTTAGTATTGAAAACATTTCCCGATCAAGTTGCTGTAACATTATTCGTTGCTTTTTTACATTAAGACATGCGCTAACCTTGTACCATAACCCTAACCTTAACCCCTCACTTTGAGCCTGACCATGACCCTAACCCTAACGACAGGGTCAAATTTAGCTTGGGTCCTAATGTAACAAAACACCAATTATTCATGTATTATAATAATAGTGCCCGGTTCGCTACACTAATCACGTATGCAAATTTATTATTATTGGCAAAATAGGGAGATTTAATCTTACTAATAAATGATAGTAAAAAAAGAAAGGAAAAGATAATCGCGTATGCAAATTCTATTTTCATGAGCAAAGTAGGATGTATGGTTGGGAGGTCTCATCAATTAAGATTTGTACCGAAGTTATCTTCAGAAGAGCCGAACTTGGCAATATTTCATACCGTTTCTTTGTTTGTCGTTATTGGATCCAACAATTCTAGTACGTTTGCTGTTATTCCAGCCGATGTTTTCCAGTGTGTGTCTTTTTCCCGGAAAAAAAGTTCCGGACAATAATTACCGTTCTGATTAGTACACGTGACGTCTTCCATATTTTTCTGAGAGTTAATAGATGTAATACAATTCTTACTCGTTTTTCCTACATTTTTCGATGGTTGATGCCTGCTAGCGTGCAAGCGTTCGATATTTGGCAAACAATTTGTTTTTATCGGAAATGATTGGGTATCATTTTCCTTGAAGGCATTCTGTTGTTATTTGTTATTTATATAATTATTATCTTTGGTGTTATTAGTTTGGCATGTTGGTCTGCCGAAAGTGTACACAAAGACTATTTTCATAAATAGGTAATTCGAGAATCTCCATTCTTTCCGACTGTGTTGCGTTGGTGATCATTCACTCTCTTCCGTATTTACTGCCTATCTACCCTTAAGGCAATTTTTCTTTTCTTACTTATATTATTGGGGTACACACCTTTCGTCAAAATTGACGGAAAAAAATTATGCCTCGACATTGTTCGCTCTCTCTCTCTCTTTCTATATATATATATATATATATATATATATATATATATATATATATATAATGATAACTATTTGTTTATCTACATACGTATACGTTTCATCATTTCGGTAATTGTCAGTGTAGATATAAGTATGCATACCAGTCGCAGGATTCGAAACCCTGGAACACAAGTTATGTTTTAAATCCTTGTAGATCGAGACAATATTTTATTTTTTGTCCAAATCCAGTATGACCCTTTTGCGTTAGTCAAAATATATCTGTTGCTGTTTCTGTGATGATTACGGCGACCTGTTTGCATACATATATGACACAAGATTGCAACGCATCAAAAAGGATACTTAGATTTAGTAAAATAGCTGCCGGATAGCAGGCAGTTATTTGCCATTTTCCGTTACTAATTAGTCACTTGGATACGGATTTCAAAGACGTTCATTGGGACTGTGAACGCCACCACAAGACGATTGGATGTAATGGATGAAAGTGGAAGAAGATTACTTAAGAGGGGTAGATTATCGAAGAGGACCACTAAAAAAGTATTTGTTTACATTAAATTTGAAGACGACCATGTGCTATTTTGTTCCACAGATGTAATATACTACCAAAGAAACTTTGTTCATGGAAGTTATTTTGGAGTTTTGAAAAAGAGAGAAAAAAAGTTATTACATGTGATTGTATCTAGGCGAGTTCTTGCTTTGAATGCTTTATAGGGGTGCTTAAAGGTTCGACCTCAGTCAGGGATCCACTTTAAAATTAACGATACAGTAGAGAGAGGATAGCAACATCTGTTCTATATAAAAGAGGCTGTAGAAAAGAGAAGAGAACACTTCCACTAGATTGAGAAGTCGGGTTAGGGTTAGGTTTAGGGTTACGGTTATAGTTTGATGTTAGGGTTGGCGTTAGGGTTAGGGTTAGGGTTAGGGTTAGGGTTAGGATTAGGGTTTAGGGTTAGGGTTAGGGTTTATGGTTACGGTTATGGTTAGGGTTTAGGTTAGGGTTAGACTTAGGGTTAAGGTTTAGGATTAGAGTTAGACGGCATTGTTAGAATAGAAAAGTTGAGGTGACACCTTAAAGGTAAAAGGGGAGCTAAGAACGGAAGTCTCAGAAACCGCGGGACTTGAGGACAGATGTTTTCTGTCTCTTGTCTGCCAATACTTCAAGCAGAATCGGGCATAATGTAACTAAGTGAAACAGTACGGGTTATCCGTCTATATATCTGTCTTACACTCTCTCTCTCTCAAACATACGCAAGTAACATCTCTCTGATTTTTTCTTCAACGTTCGTTCACTTTGTTAATAAACCTTTATTAATTACTAAACATCGGCGTCCGAGTGATTGTATGTACATACAAACAAGTACATGGGTTGCCGAGGACGACACCGATGTATAATGGTCTATTCACGCACCGGTTTGCGAGAAAATAACAGCTATAAATTACCCTGCGTCGTCCCAGGAATGTGATAAGCAATTGCTTCATATTAATCGCTAAAAAGAAATATAGAATCGATGCGATATGCCCTATTGTGCCATTTTCTATTCTCGTCGTCATTTATGGCTGTATCAATCATTTTTTTTAATAGTAGCAATAAGAAATAAAATCATAATGGCGGAGTGCATTTTGTCTGGCGATAAGAGGAAATGTGTGACGAGGGGAAAATAGGTTTTGTTGGTAAGTTGAATTAAAGAATAACTTGAGAAAACCAAGTAAAACGAACCGTTTTATTTTGGTAGAAATAGACAGAAATTGTGTAAAGTATATAGAGTCTATAGACGACAGTAAGCTTATTTGGTAGAAGTAGGAGATGTAGTGGGAGGGAAATAAATATAGAAAATCAAAAGAGGACACACACAAACAAACAAATAAAGAAGAAATGAGGGAGACGAAAGAAAATAAAAGAAAACAAATGAAATGAAAAAATTACAAATAAAGGAGAAAAGGAAGGAAACAGAAGTAGTTGAATAAAGATGAAAGCAGAAGGAAATAAGAAGAGAATATTATATACAACCTATTTGGTCGCCATAAGAAAGAATAATTATATCAGAAGATGAATGGCCAGCTCGCTATCGCTTCGCAAAGTTCGCATGTTAAACTATTTGATACTTATATCCAATATGAAGCAGTTTCCGTGAACTTCGCGTTGGGGAGTTATTCTGCTCGTCTTTCCTCTCATTCTCTTTCACTATCTCTCTCTCTTTCTATATATATATATATATATATATATATATATATATATATATATATATATATATATGAAACTGATGTATGGTGTGGGTGTTTTTCAAGACTCTAATCTAAGAAATCTTTTATTATTTGTGAACTTTTTCTGATGATTTTGTAGTGTTGCAGAGACGATATTGACATACAAATGTTGTTTGGAACAAAACAAATGAAACGGACCGTTAAATATATCTCACAGAAATTAAACATTTTTGGAAATGTGAAAAAATAAAAATAAAAGTTATAAAACGAACGATGGTTATTGGAATATAATAAAAACTGTTCTCTCTCTCTCTCTCTCTCTCTCTCTCTCTCTCTCTCTATATATATATATATATATATATATATATATATATATATACATATGTATATATATATATATATATATATATATATATATACATATATATATATATATATATCTATATATATATATATGTATATATATATATATATATATATATGTATATATGTATATAAATATTGAGATAATTTCCGAGAAATACAATGTTTACTATCAAGCAAATTTGGTATTTGTTAAAAATATAAGAGCTGTTTCTCTAGAACAAATACAATCGGAACATTTGTCATAACAAAGTTTTAATCCTATAGACAAATGAATCTTCAGATTTATAGAAAAAACTTATGACACATCACTTTTCCATTTCTATGAACGCAGCGAATAAAACAGCTATATTTAACCTGTATATATATATATATATATATATATATATATATATATATATATATATATATATATATATATATATATAACTTAAAGAAATAGGCAAAATGTCATCAGAAACCATGTGTTCGATGCAAATATTATTATTTTTATTAAAATCGAAATATTTTTCATCTGGACCTTTTTTTCTCATAATTTCGCTTGGTACACCGAGTCGCATGAGAGATTTAAACAAATAAAAAGTATTAACTTTATCTTTTTCGTTAGAGTCGTTATGGTCTTGTAGAAGTGGCGTCTTCATGCTGTGCGGACGAACAGTGTTAAAATTAAAAGAAAAATGCAATATATATATATATATATATATATATATATGTATATATATATATATATATATATATATATATATATATATATATATACATTTGAGAAAGTCCATTTTTAAGCATCTTTAATATTTAAAACTTATAGAAACCATGTGTTAGATGCAGTTATTACTTTTTTTAAATTAAAATCACAATTTTATTTTCTACTTGATCTTTTTTCTAATAATTTCGCCCGGTACAACAAGCCTACTAAGAGATTTAAGCAATTTAAGCAAAAACAATTAAACGATTTAATGAAATAAAGTTCATCCATGTGTTAGATGCAAATATGATTTTTTTTATTAAAATCAAAATAATTAACTACCTTGTATTTGTTTAAATCTTTGATGAGGCTTTTACCGAGCGAAATTATTACAGGATTAAAAGAAATTATTTTGATTTTAATTTTGGACCAGAGTAAAAATGGTGTTTTATAGTTACGTATACACCTTTTGATTGATTGTCGGCTATAGAATTGCCGGGACGCTGTTGCATGTCTCCAGTTTTTTTCTAAAATACTACTGTAGTTATGTCGCAAAAACGGGTGTTATTTCCACAAGTCAATAACACGATCGAACCAAGACTGATTAATATGCCTACAGTCGAAGGGCTATATTTTGGACAGACTGTATCATCTTAATAAGAGATTCGTTATACTCTTTGGATATTTTAAATGCATCGTGTATTGTACTTATTAACGTTTACAAAGGTGTCCCATTTCGAGTAACACGTTCAAATATGTGTTTCGTTATAGTGTTGAGGTTGGAGACAAGAAACTAGGCGTTTCCAGGGTGCACATTTTATTTGTATTTTTAACAAGATAGTGTAAATAGAGTTGGAGATAAGGTCGAAGAGGGGAAGGAGAAAAAAGGGCCGGTGAAAGAAAGGAGATGATGACATAATAAGAAAGATAGTGCAGATATTACATGCACTTTCTAACTCTTCTATGCTCCCATACAACGCCGAGTTACATAGGTAGTAATACATGAGAGAAATCCTCATACCAACTGGAAAAAAGGAACGAGAGAAAGTGGTAAAATATGACAGCTTGCAATATATCATATATTGTGCTTATTAACGTTGCCAAAGCTGCCTCATTTTGACGAACCCGTCGTGGGACGTGTTTTCTCTCTAGTATTTAATGAATACAAGCCGTTGTAACAAGATAATTGGATAACATAAATGGTAATTTATTTCGTGATAGAAACTTAAAAAGCGAATTATGTATAAAAGATAAAAAAACTGAGATAGAAATAAAACTGCAAAACTATACAAACAGATTTCGTGCCTGAACGAATATAAAAATAATAATAAATAAGAGAAAACCTAATTCGGAACGAATATCCACTGGGGAAACAACAAACAGAGTAAAGTGGTAAAGAATCATATGTTCCAATATTCAATATGGAGATACAAATTATTTGTTGCGTTCGTATATTTTCCTAACACAATATTTATTTAGTCTTCCCCCAATATGTTTGTGTCTCTATATATAATTTTGTTTTCGTCGTTGCGCGCATTGTTTTCCGCAAACCTTCTGATCAGACGATAGTTTCACAGAAGCAAAGATGGCGTCAATCTATACGTAACAAAGTCAAAGTCTGCGATCGATTTGTATCCTAATCTATTGTCGAGAGTCTGTGAAATCCTCCTTTATGCAACTTTTTTCCCGATTCTGTTTAGATTTTTTTATTTTTGTTTTCGTTTTGTGATTTTCGTTTATTTTTTCCGAAAATTATTTGTTTTTTTTTATCTGTTTTTTTTTTTTAAATTCACTTTTACCATTTTTGTTTTTTTTGTCGGTGTAAGTTGACGAGTGACTGGAACGAGATTCAAGACCGAAGTAGAAACTCAACGAGTCCGTAATTTGCCTTTGTCCTTGTATTATATTGGTAAAGCCGAAAGTAGAACATCAACAATGTTCTTTGTTTATTATAATAATAATAATAATAATAATAATAATAATAATAATAATAATAATAATAATAATAATAACAACAGAATCTTTACTGATGGCTGCACATAACAATGCGATTAGGACAAACTACATTAAAGCTAAAATAGACAAAACACAAGAAAACAGTTAATGCAGACTGTGTGGACAAAGAGACGAAACAGTAAATCAGATAATAAGTTAATGTAGCAAATTCGCCCAAAAAGAATACAAGAACAGACATAAATGTGTGGAGAAAGCAGTGCACTGGGAACTGTGTAGACGATTGAATTTCGAACTGACACCACACAAAATAGTCAGAGAGGGTCAAGTGGGAAACACTAAACATCCCGAGAACAGAAATAGGACGAGCAAAAGTTCCTATGAGTAGATGGGGCTACAAAACTGACTCTACCATCTGTGAATGTGGAGAGAAGGGTGATACGATGCAACATTGCCTGGTCTGTCCCCTACTGCCCAACCGGTGCAGTTTGAAAGACTTTGCAGAGTGCAATACTATTGCAAAGGACTGCATAAAAATGTGGGAAACTGTCATATGACCACATGCTTTAAATATACGCTAAACAAAAAGAAAGAGGATGGGGAGACTGAGGAGGGACAGCAGTAACCAGACCTTCACTGGAAGAGTGCGGAGAGTGTTGGGCCTTTGGAGAGGCTTATTGCAACCCAAAATCTCAGGGGATACCAATGGTTGTCGCCAGCGAAAAATCAATGGTAGATGGTTGTTGCGATACCACAATATCATTTGCGGTGGTCATCGAAACACGTGTCCATGGATTACTTTTATGTACGTATGAAATTAATAAATCTCTTTCTTACTCTTTCTCTCTCTCTCTCTTTCTCTCTCTTTATATATATATATATGTATGTGTGTGTGTATGTATGTATGTGTATGTATATATTTATATTTGTGTGTGCCTGTCTGTGTGTATCTTATCCTTTGTAATATATATTTAAATACGTAAGTATTGATTATTAAAATAATTATATATATATATATATATATATATATATATATATATATATATATATATATAAGAAAAAATTATAATTCTAAGATAGTTATTTTATTCTTAGTTTACTTTCTATTTTCTCTATATGTTCTTTCGGTGAACTCAGTTCCATTTTAGGAATCGCATTCATGAGAATGTTTTTTTTAGAGAAGTTTCCTTCAAATTTCCCCTGGGAAATGTCGAGTGTCTTATGCGATTTGAAAAGTCCTTCATTTTTATTTTTAATAAAAATACAAAATCTTAATTGTTTATTTTCATCTTTCCTTCTTACTCGTTTTTCTCTCCACTTTTTCGTATGCCTACTGCACGTTCTACTATTTTGACGAACAGGTTGATGCTCATACTCACATTCAGATTGGACGCAATGATACACAAATTTTATTGTAAAAATGATTCTAAATCTTTTCTTCGTTTTTATATAAAAAATTGAAATTTATTCTACAACGACAAATAATCGTAAAATATTTTTTGTTTCAAAACCAAAATACAACTATTAGAAAGTCTCATTGAATGGCTTGGAAGGCGGAGAGAAGGCTCAAGCCGTTTACCTTGAATAGCCGCGCTCTCTGTGAGAGACGTAGGTAAAGCCAAGTCGATTAACAATGCTCCGTGGTGTGGCTCGTCCTTTCTAGAGAAAGGCTGTTGAGCAAGTCTCGCGTGGC
Source organism: Sepiola atlantica (assembly GCA_963556195.1). NCBI lineage: Eukaryota > Metazoa > Mollusca > Cephalopoda > Sepiida > Sepiolidae > Sepiola > Sepiola atlantica. Next base: position 1,396,847 of record OY744544.1, on the reverse strand, counting down.
GGTAACTATCACTCCAACTTATCAGTACAGCGATCGACTGGAACATAAATTTGTTGAGACAACACGTTGACGTTGCTCCACGCGTAGGTTTGTAAATCAGCCAATTTCTGACGAGATTGGAAATTTTAGTTGTTTTCTGTTTAGTTTTATATGTAAAAAAAGTCACATCAATTGTCATGCCTAACTGCTATCATTGTTCTATAATACAGGGACACGCCATGTGGCTCTGCTTCTCTTATACCCTAATTCTCAGTAGCCCCTTACATCTAAAGTGGCGGCCTGCCTTGTTTAGGGTGAACTATGATAAAAATAAATAAATAAATGTACATATATATATATATATATATATATATATATATATATATATATACATAGTATTTGCGACTTATTCGTCTAGTAAATCGAATTCTGTAGGTCTATCGATATCATTTTCACATCGCCTTCTGTTGTTGATGGCCGGAACATTTTAGTGGTATAAATAATTGAAAAATTCCACTGTAAACATTTTAATCAATATAATTTATGGGTACTTTTTTACATATGACCTTTGACCGTGACCCTAACCCCGAAACCTTTAACGCTAACCGTAACCGTAACCCTAACCTTTACACTTATCCTAGACATAACCTAATCCTAACCCTAACACGAACCCGAAACCCTAACTCAAACCCTAAGCCCTAACCCTACCGCTAATGCTAACCCTAACGCTAACCCTAATCCCCACATTGACCCTGACTTTAACCCTAACCTTAACGACGGGGTCAAAGTAAGTGCTGGTCCTAATGTAAACAAGCACCCACTTATGTAAATCATGCATAAACCATCGACAGGTTTCCTCTCTTGTTTACAACGTCTATTTCCCATAAATGTCTCCACTTCACTGCGACTCGTCTTCTTCGTTCTGCGAAACAAATGAGAACAATAGTACATAGTAAATACGAGTACGAACGCACGCACACATTTGAAAGATACCGGCAAATGTTCTTACACATTGGAAACGCCTTTCGGCCCGGACCCAACTTGCCTTTCATCGTATTACCAGCTCCATTACCGGCGCCTTGAAACGCAACTTTACAAGCGCTCACACTCGACGAGATGATATTGTTATCGTTAAATCTCGTCAACGAACGTGGCTTCGGGCGAGATCTGATCGACAGTCAACTAAACGGATTTCAAAGAACGAACAAGTGGACGGACTTAGCCAGGAAAACAAATTAATTATAATTGCAGTCGCCTGCGCGAATTAGTAAATCTTGTCTCGATGCTGTAAGCGAATGAAATCTTTTGGTAATGGCGAGTGTGAAATCTAACATACACACTTATCTTGTCGGATTTTTTAAGTAAGACCCAAATAGCATTAAAGCTGACAAATAAAAAGATTCTTCTGATTCACCAATTCTTAAAATGTTGTTATTTTTATGTCGTTAAAAAACGATTTGCATACCATCTGCGGAGAGCTTCGCCACATAATTGAGAATAAAAGTAAATGTTGGCGGTTGGTTCGTTTTGATGTGCGTATGAGTAGGTTATACTGTCGTACCTGCCAAATAAATCTTCAGGGCTATATTTATTTTGCAGGGGGGGTCCTCTCCCATACAACGCCTGCTATTTCCAAATGGTCAGCCATTATGCACTAGCCATTCTCAACATTGCTTACCTTCAAGAGAACCAGTCTGTCAACGTAATTATGCCGTATGATTATGCCGTTTAATATAGGCATTATAAATACGTCATTCTTATAGAAATCGCCTCAAACAAGGTATGAAGCCAGTTGATGTAAGGAGCTAACAAGAACGAAATATGATTATCGCAAAGACATGAGATGCCTATTGCCCTTAGTCTTAAAAATCCCAAGGCTATAGGTAGGAGGAATACAGTCAGCAGGAAGAGAGTTCCACAAGCCTGCAATTTTTGGGAAAAAGCTACAGGAATAAGTTGTATAACAAAAAAAATGAAATACTTGATATAAAACATTGACGAGACATCATATTCTGTTTTCATATAAAAAGTATTAATTTGTTTACCGTTTTACTTACTGTTATTTACAGATCGAAGGTTGTTATATTGAAACATTATGCGTGTTGAAATATTTAATTTTTTAAAATAAAGTTAGTATTTGAAGATAATCTTTAGATATTATATACTTTTGTAATCTCTAAAATGATGAATAAAATTTACTCGTGTTCGTATTTTAAACGTATTGTTTTATATTTACAAATTATATATATATATATATATATATACCATAGTTCACCTCAAACAAGGCAGGCCGCCACTCTAGGCGTAAGAGGCTACTGAGAAATACGGTGTAAGTTTTTGAGGGGGGTAATTTTAAGTTGGGATCTGTGCAGTGAGATGTCTGTTTACATTAGTTTGAAATTTCTGCATGTCGGTACAGTCGGAAAAACAGGGAGCAGGGAAGGATTTCTAGAGATCGGCAACACGAGGAAAGAAGCTATTGGAGTAAAATGCTCGCCGGCATCTGGGTACCGCCATAGCGAAAAAGCAATCACATATGTATTGCCATATAAATGAAAATTGCGTTAATATTAATAAATTTTACAAATTTTATTTAAAAAATAGTAAGTGGATCCACCAGAATGCATTTCTGTGTTCTCATAAACAAGTCAGAAATTTTAATATTTTGTTATCCACTACTTTTGTAAATAAAGTAACGCCACATACACTTTATCAAATGTGTTATAGTTTTATAACAAGTTGGCTGATTAAATAACTTGAATTATAAAAGGATACTGTGACAATTAAAATAAATTTAAAAATCCCATTAAAAATATTTTGTTAAGAATAGAAATAAACAACATAGTTTTAAACAAGCGAAAACCAAATAAACGTAAAAATAATACCGGACAACGCCGGATGAGAACAGTTCGTATGATAATAAACATATGACCTGCATACGTGTAAACAAAATGTCAGCGTATTTTAAACATAGGAAGCATCAGGTCTGTCGTTCAGTTCTATATAAAAGCGATACTGATCACAAAGATATAAGCGTGTGTCCATCATGGAATCTCTTGGCCATTTGTAATTGGTTGTCGCCATTCACATGTCACTATTCACCCTTACATATGTAATTGAAAAGTTGATGTTAAGAAAAATCAATGAGAAACCGCCACTAACCCTGCCTCTTCCTTAATCAATATAGAGCGATATTCTTTTCGACAAATGTTATCAAGCACTGCACTTCACTGGAATTGAATGTATTTGAATAGACCAGGAAATAATGTTTTCGGGGTATAATTATGTAGTTGAATGCGTAGGAGCAAAGGAATTAGGAAACACGCCTCACTTAATTTGAGTAAGGTTGTTCGACAACACGTGCCTTTGAAGCCTTCAGCAAAAGGCATTTCAAGAGGACATGATTTGAATTTAATAGCATAATGTAAGCAGAGGATATGTTCTAGCTGCTCTACCCGTTCCATTATGGGTGATACATGATAAGATACACTTGGAGCCTGTGAGTAGAGGTAAGAGCGTTGGTGAGAATATGTACTGGGTGTAATTAAGAACATCTGTTGATATCTACGCAGGCGACTCAGCTGTCCGTGGTAGCATCCCAAAACCCACTGGTGATCAAACTCTTGCTGACTTTATCTCATCTGATCTGGAGCGCGTGGTGGAATAGAGAAGAATGGCTTGTTACTGTGGGATAATCATGATCAAATACACTTTGAGCCTTTAATAGCGTTGTATCGAAAAATGCTTCTAAGTTTTAGGTCAATATAAAAAAGAATGACAGTTTATCTATACAAATAAATTTTATTCGACAATCAAAATAAAGGGTTAAGAGCATCGAAGAGTATATTTACTGGCTTACATCAAGATCATTTGTTGATATCTACGTAGCAAATCTTAATTTTATCTTTAATCAAAATGTTCGTTTTCTATAGATTGAGTCGAAATGAGGATTTTTGCTTAGAAGTCTCTGGTGACGGTGCAGAAAGACCGGGAGATTAGTGGCCACAGTGACGTCATGCGGGTGCGAACCTAAAATCGTTTGATTACGAAGCGACGGTTGTGATTATGCAAAATAGGCGTTTTTGACAGTCGAAAATTACCAAATAAAAAGAGAATTTTTTGCTCGACAAGTCAGTTTTATTTTGGACGTCGTTCATGTGTGTTGCGAATGGGCGTCGTTTATCTCTTGTTTTTTTTTACTCTATTTCGGTGAAAAGAAGAAAGGGAACTACTGCTAGTACTACGAGTGAACATCTTGTGTCGGTGAAGAAGAACTAAGTGCTACTTCTAATGATACGAGCGAACATCGTGTGTTGTTGGTGGAGAGAGGAAAGAGAGAACTGCTACAGCTGCTGATATTAACAGCTAACGTTGTGACTGTTGTTGGTGAAGGGAAGAGAAATGAGTTCTTTCAACTCTAGATAATTTACGTGACTGAAATAGGAATTGGTTGACCAAAAACATCTTCCAAAGCACTGCATAGACCACTAGTGATCAAGCTCTCGCTGACATTCTTCTCATCTGATCTGGAGCACGTGGTGGAATAAGGACTAGTGGTTTGTTACCATAGGATAATCATGATAAAATACACATTGAGCCTTTGAGAAGAGGCAAAAGCGTCGGATCGGAAACTACTTCTAAGTTGTAGAGGGTAGAGCTATATGAGAAAAAAATTGCAGTTTATCCATACAAAATTAATTAATTGTATTCGACAATACAAATAGATAGTTGGTAAATATTGAAAGGTTTGAGAACATTCTGTCTAAAGGAATATGTTTGTGTAAAAGTAGAAATTAAGTACACAGATACAAAACATATGCGCCAAACCGAAACAAAAAAAAGAAAACTGTGTCAAGTAAAAGTCGACCAGGTCTTAGTTTGAGAGAAGCTCGGCCATTAGCCAATGAAACTGTTAACCAGGGAGAGAGAGAAATAACAACGAATTTGATTGGTTAGTTTGCTAGACTAAGCACTATAAAGATTTATAAAAACAATCAATAACAAAAATCCGTGCACTTAGCCTAATGGTGTCATGCGAGGCTGAAACATGCACGCTCATGTGTTGCTTACTTGCCATAAATATATATTTATAACTTACTACTTACTATACATATGTATGTATATATATATATAGACAGAGAGATTTAGATTTTTTACTTAGATTTTTCATATATATATATATATATATATATATATATATATTACATGACAAAACTGTTTTATAAAACGGCCGTCACAATGCAGCTAGTTTGCAGTCACGGTTTTTACATTGATGCTGTACCACTAATACGGCATAAACTTTTTGAAAAATATGTTCCTGTCGCAAATGGACGATAATTATATGCATATGCCACAATAAGTAAATAAATGTCATGTGTGGCGCTTCTCAAAAACGTAGCTACTAAACACTTTAGACTGACAGCTACTGCGCCGTAGCTGTTTTAAATCGGGGATTTTCTTCTCTCGTAACCTATATGCCTTTTACAGTCTGTATCTTTAGCTGTTACATATAAACAGATCTTTACTCAAATATCGGGAAATGGCGGTAATTAAGTCGATAACAACATGGATTATCAATCTAGGTTTTCTAAATTCGAGTTTTAACTGTTCCATGGCACCACTTTAACTATGACTACTGCCCACATTCATCTGTTCTGTTATGTAAGCACCTGATTATAGAAATAGATGGGAACACCAATGCCAATACAAGAGTCGACATGTTTCCTAAAATAACTACGAGATCATCTCTATTTACGATAGGTAAGTGTATATATATATATATATATATATATATATATATATATATATATATATATATATATATATAATGTCTGGGAAGTTTTTAAACACTTTAAAATATATGAAAAGAATAAAAATAAAAAACAAACACTTTTAGTCCCAAGTCTTTCGCTGGAAAACTACTTTGCTTGTAAGTCAATTAAGTTTTAACAACCACTATATTAGTTTGATTCCAATAATTTACGCTAGTTTTAACATTATCAGTTGCATAATACCGTGGGTAGTTGTATGTGCCATGTCGCGCATGGAAAGGGACCCTGCAATTATCTACGGTGGGCTTTCCCGAGGCCACAACCCCCATGGACCAGGTCGTGACTAATGGACTGGTTGTGTGAGCTTATTGGCACCAAGCAAGTACCCACCTTGGCCAATCCACTCTATAATCAAATCAAACATGCCATTACAAAGAAATAAAATCAAACCTAAACCAGACACCCAAACAACACTTTCGCCTCCGCCCTTGAGGCTTGCATTCTCAAATATCCGGGGACTTAGAACCAACATCAACGACGTAGAAACCTTTCTCCTGACAAACTCCCCGGATATCCTAGCTCTTAGTGAAACTAACCTCCAATCCTCAATCTCTTCTCACCACTTTGACATGACTGACTACCTCCCACTCTACCGTAAAGACTCTGACAAACACATGCACGGGCTAGGAGTTTATGTTCGGAACACCCTCCCGCTGACTAGAGAACATAGGTTAGAATCAGATGACTACGACTACATGTGCTTTAGATTGACTTTACATCACAACGTTAGTTACTTATATTTCCTATATCGCTCCCCGTCGTCCCAGGACTGTACTCTGCTTAACTCTGTCTCTGAAAGCATAGATAGAGCACTCTTAATAGACTCGAATGCCCAGATACATGTATTTGGGGATTTTAATGCCCACCACCGCGACTGGTTGGGATTCTCCAGCCTTACTGATGCAGCCGGCAACTCTACGTATAATTTCTCATTAGCTCACTCCCTCTCTCAGACTGTTGATTTTCCGACCCGCATCCCCGATCGTGTGGATCAACAAGCCTCACTTCTAGACCTCTTCTTGACCTCAATACCCGAGGCTTGTGTGACGAAAGCTCATAGCCCACTCGGGAATGCTGATCACATTGTGCTAATGATACATATCACACTAAAAAGTCGTCCAAAAGCTGATGAACCGTTGCTCAAAACAACAAGATACTACGAGCAAGCTGATTTTGAGTCAATCAGAGACCACATCAGTGACGCCCCATGGCGGGAAACCTTCTTACTCCCTGCCAACCAGTGTGCAAACGAATTAACTGAATGGGTCAAAGCAGGCATTGAAGCCTATGTCCCCATGCGAAAATTCTTTAGCAAGCCCCACTCTCCTCAATGGTTCACTTCGGAATGTGCAGCTGCCATTTCTGAGAGGCAACAAGCATTCCGTAAATTCGGCCGCAATAAGTCAGCTACTAATAGGCATAAATTTATAGAGTCAAGAAACAATTGCAAGGCTGTGATAGGCGAAGCGAAGAGAAGGTATAATGAGTTAACAAAAAAACGCATCCAGTCACAGAAACTAGGTACTCGCGATTTCTGGAAAATCTACAATAGTGTAGTGAATAATGGTCAATCTACGATTCCCCCACTTTCAAACCACAATGATGTCGTTTGCACGGCCACTGATAAGGCTGAACTACTCGCACAGCGTTTCGCTTCTAACTCTACTTTAGACTCGGGTAACCACCCTCTCCCTGAATTACCATTGCGGACTGAAGCCACACTTGATAACCTGGTCATCACCCCATCCCAGGTCAGGGACATTATAAAAAGCCTTGACACCTCTAAAGCTTGTGGGCCTGATCTTATACCTGTAATAGCAATAAAGAAATGCTCTGCTGAACTGGCCCCTGTTCTCTCCAAACTCTACAACAAATGCCTAGCTGAATCTTGCTTCCCCGATAGCTGGAAAATTGCCTCTGTGGTACCAGTCTACAAGAATACTGGGAATAGAACCGACCCTCAGAACTACCGCCCAATCAGTCTACTGCCGATCTTTGCCAAAATCTTTGAGTCCTTAATCAATCTAGCGATAGTACGTCACTTAGTTAATGCTAAACTTCTATCCGACCGCCAGTATGGGTTTAGACAAGCACGATCTACTGCAGACATCCTAACGGTCATCTCTGAACGCATGTATCATACTCTCGACAAGGCAGGTGAAGCTAGGGCAGTAGCGCTTGATATATCCAAGGCCTTTGACAAGGTATGGCATAAAGGGCTTCTCCTGAAAATACGCTCATACGGTATTACTGGGCAACTACTTAATATAATTAGATCCTTCCTAAACAAAAGAAAAATCCAGGTTGTCCTCGATGGCCGTTCATCTAAACAACATGACATAAATGCTGGTGTGCCCCAGGGATCTATTCTTGGACCTTTGTTGTTCCTGATCTATATAAACGATCTCCCTGATGACATAGTGTCTGAGATCGGTTTATTTGCTGACGACACCACGCTTTACTCTCGCCATGTTGGCAAAACGGACGCGATCATATCTGAGGCAATGGCTGCATCCTTAGAAAATGACCTCCAGGCTGTAGTGGATTGGGGCCATAAATGGTTGGTGACTTTTAATGCCGCAAAGACAAAGCTCCTTTCCTTCAACAACTACAAGAAGCCTCTCCAACCACCGATTGCCATGGCAAATAACACCCTACCTGAGAGTTCATCATTCAAACTCCTTGGCCTAACCTTCACAGGTAACATGAATTGGAACACATACATTGAAGACATTGCCAAGGCTGCCGCAAAGAAGGTTGGCTCCCTCTACCGTGCTAGTGGACTCCTTACACCTGACATTATCCTGTATCTCTACAAAGCCACCATTCGCCCATGCATGGAGTATTGTTGCCACATCTGGGCTGGTGCATCATCTACTAGTCTCTCTCTCCTTGACAAAGTCCAAAAAAGAGTAGTCAACCTAATAGGTCCCTCACTGTCAGCTAAGCTCCAGCCCCTGTCCCATCGCCGCAATGTAGCATCCTTGTGTTTGTTTTACAAATACTTCAATGGATTATGCTCCGATGAGTGTGCTGCTCTGGTACCCCCTCGACGTAAATTCACTAGACTAACTCGACATTCTACTAAATCTCACTCATTCACTGTGGAGGTCCCCAGATGCCGGAGAGCATTCTACTCAAATAGCTTCTTTCCTCGTGCTGCTGGCCTCTGGAACTCCCTCCCTGCCCCCTGTTTCCCCGACAGTACTGACATGCAGAAATTTAAAACTAATGTAAACAGACACCTCGCTGCTCAGATCCCAATTTAAGCTGAACCACCAATCCTTCCCCCTCTTTTCCTTTTTTCTCAGTAGCCCCTTACGTTTACAGTGGCGTCCTGCCTTGTTTGGGGTGAACCATGTAAAAAAAAAAAAAAAAAAAATATAAGGGATCCTCAGTTGTTAACCATGAAACACTTTTTCAGGAATTTAATATATATATATATATATATATATATATGGCGTAAGGTTAGGTAATATTAGCTATACTTAGTTTCATTTAGTGTTCTGCAAAGGGACAAAGAGAGGGTGGAAGCACTTTGTGACATATCAGAAAACACCGAATTTGTGAAATCTTTACACTAGGGATCACACATCGATTAATAAATATTCGCTGAATTTCAATTTTTGGGTATTTTCAAAGTTAACTTATAGGCGCCCTACCTTTAAAAATAGAATTGTTTCAAATTTACTTAAAATGTAATCGGTAGTCCTTAGGAACTAATTATTAAGTAATATTCTCCTAATTTTAATTTCCTCTTAAGACCCGTTTAAATTTAAATTTCTGACATTTTTAGAATCAATAGCATGCAATGGATTTTGATCACAATTGTAATAAGTATTCTAAACACAAGATTAAGTAATATTTTACCTCGATTTTAATTTTCGTAAGTTTACATAAATGTGGTACAGTGTTCCGTTCGGGAAATTAATTTACCGGTCTTTTTTTATCTCTCTATATTTATAAACTTTTGATTAAAAAAAAAGCTTGTTTCGGACGTGGTGCACCGAGTTTATCAGTTTATGCCAGTCACCACATAACCGGGGCCACTTCCTAAAGATTCTGAAAGTGTATAAATATTGTAATTCATGCCATCAAAATTAGACTATTTCAAAAATAATAGGATGTTTGGAATTTTTTTAGATCAGGATTGATAATTGGGATTATTTTGATTATTCGAACTATTGTTCTCATCTTTCACTCGTGGCGCAACGGATAAAGTGTTAAGTGACATTGTCTTCTGAGCCTTTAATGTATGATCCTCAGTACAGGCGATACAGAGAATATAATCAAGAATTCTATAAGACTTCTACCCGGTCATGGTTGACGAGACGAGCGCAATTCACCCCCGCGGTTTTAATAAAGGAATTCCGTTTTAAATTTCATACAAATTCCTGAGTTCTACATACAGATTCACGAGTTGGACAAAATCAACCGACAGCACTTACATCGGCTGAAATGATTTGAGAATAGCATCCAATGCGAGAACAGTAGTCCGAATAATACACTAAGGATATTTCATGTTCTTACGTACGTTATCACCCTCTAACTATGTTTTGAATGATAGGATCACCCAATGGCCGAAACTATCAGGTTGGAAAGAAAGTAATGTCGTATTTTTACTTCATCACTTTGTAGCCTCCTAACACAGTACACCATTCTAGATCTTTTGGTAAATTGGTGTCTTAATATCTTGCTTTGCCTTTCAGATATGGTAATTAGTTGGAAAATATTAAGTTAAAAGGTCTCATCCATCAAAAAATGGATATTAGTGAGGAGCATCTAAGACATTGTATGCTCTATTAATTCAAAAAAGGAAATTCAGCTGCAGAGGCTATAAGGAATATTGGATAAATGTTCTGAATAATCGAAAATGTCAACGGTGGTTTGCAAAGTTTCCTTCTGGAGACTTTAACCTGTCAGATCGGTGACGTTCAGGAAGGCCAAAATCAATTGATAAATACGCCATGAAAGACGCTATGGAGGCCAATCCAAAGTTAACCAGCAGGGAATTAGCTCAACAATTCCATATAACCCAT
>OY744544.1:1365998-1380998 GCA_963556195.1 Sepiola atlantica | reverse complement strand
GGGCAAAGAAGATTTTCGCACATAACAGTTTTGCTAAAAAATTCATGTCACCTCTGGATGACTAGAATGAAGAAAAAATGCTAATAGACATTATAGCGTTTTGGATCAAATTCACGGAGATGGATTCGATTCAAGAAAATAAGTAAAGTAAAGGCTTAAGCTTAAGGAGGCTTAGGAAAATATTAATTCGAAAGAAACCATGGTTAATTATTGTGAAATTAGTAATGATCAAATTTAATGCAAATCTGAAATATTTGAATTGGAAGGTAGTGCAGATATTATGCCGCATAATACTCTTTAAATTTCTTTAAAAAATCTAGAATTTTAGGAATATTTATTAATTGATGTCTAATGACTATTGTGATCATTCAACTAATATCGGAGGTATCTGGATTTTCAAAATGGGGTTTCGCTAGACTTTGCATAAATCAAACACACACACACACACACACACATATATATATATATATATATATATATATATATATTGACATTAAAATGTTGTTTGGCACAAGACAAATGAAACGGACCGTAAAATATATCTCACAGAAATGTGAAAAAATAAAAATAATAAAATAAAAACATGGTTTTTGGAATATAATATGAACCCGACCTATATATATATATATATATATATATATATATATATATATATATATATATATATATATATATATATATATGAATATATATATAAATATATATATAAATATATATATATATATATATATATATATAGTCTCGGAAGTTTTTTTAACCTTCAAAACTGGAGAAAAAAAAATTTCGTTAAAAATGTTTTTTCTAGTAAGTCAATCAATCTACTGCAATCACTATATTAGTTAACTTCCAAGAATTTACTCTAATATAAATATATTTTATATATGTTTTTTTTTATATAAGGGATCGTCAGTTGTTTACCATGAAAACTGTTTTGGGATTTTAAAAACAAAACAGTATTTCTTTATCATGGCATCCCATCAGTGTTGATCAGACACCACCTCCCTATTTAATAATTATTTTTTAATTAGAAAGTTTACGAATATTTGATTTAGTTTTGCCTCCAGATTTGTTTTTCTAACGTTATTAAATATATATATATATATATATATATATATATATATATATATATATATATATATATATATATTTCTAACTTAACATTCAAAGTTCTTCAAATGTAGGATTATTTTATAACATAAAGTCAGCTACAGCTCTATAGTGGGTGACTAGAGCTATTTTACAAAGTTTTTATTATTTTACTCTGGAAAATAATGATGAAGGTTAGATGTTCACGGGAAAAAACGTTTTTAATCAAGGCAAACAAATGTTTCGGCTAAAACCAAGGATATCGTCTCCAGAAGTTTTAGTATTTCAAAATATTTACAGATGTACGTTATATATATATATATATATATATATATATATATATATATATATACTTCACGTTCTTACCTATGGCAGCTGTGTTTCAAAATTGTTGAGGAATTAATACTAATAATAGGAACTATGTGTTTAACTCTAAAAATATTTTTGTACGCTGTAACATTCTTAAGTCATCGTCACTAACAGACCGGTATTTAACATAATATAATCTAAGTCTGATTTTAACAGTTGGGCCTGGATAGCATTTCAACTGAAAAATCAAACTGTGATTCTGACTAGCCGGAAATCATTTGTTATTGTTGTGCTATATCATTTGCAATAGATAAACTTTCTTCGTTTATACGTTTATACGTTTAAATAAATGCTTAACTCGATGCGGCTATTTTATAATATGTAGAAATTATGAGATTGTTACCTGAACAGATTACTCAGCTATCGTTAATAACTTTTATTCTGTTAGTAAATGTAATTGTTTCATAAATGCTTTTCTTTCATTCTTTTTTTCTTATATACGTATTGCCTCGTACTTATTCAATCAAAGTATTTACAAAATAAATTTTAACATAATAAATCCCAGGCAACGCCGAGTCGGTAATCTAGTATTTATATAATATGCAATTATGTTACGTAACTTTTGTTTCTGCTTGGGATATGTTATATCTATCTATCTATCTATCTATCTATCTATCTATCTATCTATCTATCTATCTATCTATCTATCTATCTATCTATCTATCTCCGGCATATTGGTTATCAGGCGTACTAAGACTGAAAGTTACGTGCTAAGAACTTAATACCTTGTCGGGTCATGTCATATCGCAGCAATGCGTTATCTGGAACAATCCCGATCTTCAACCGTCCGAGTGTTTTCAATGTTCGAATCAATTGTCCGTTTTTGCACTGGCGAACTCTTCACTCGTATCTGTCAATCTTATCTGAAAAACCATTCCTATTTTTTCAGAAAGCACTGACCTATTTCAAGAATAGTTCTTCGATCGCGTTTCGATTTCTTACTTCAAAACCATGTTTGGTTCATCGCAGAAAGAAAAGAGAATATTCTAAAGATACGTCCATTTAATCTGCAAGGTCAGCGATAAAAATGCTACTTCAAACTTAAGCTGACCGACTGATGGATACGTACGGTTTCTGATGGACATGCGTGAACGAATCCGGTATTCAAGTGATACACATTCTATTTAAAACTGTAATGTGACAGGGCAAAAGCTAGGAACAAAATGTAGTATTTTTATCACTAGATTTTATCTGTTCTGTCCTCGGTCAGTGAAGGATGAATCTTTTTAGACTGCGGTAAATGTTATTTTTCTCCGAATCTAGAGTGTTCCTTTTGGGTAAACTAAATGTTCCCCACATGAGAAATTTGCATTGTGTCTTACCCTGTCTTCGTGGGGACCAAGTAAATAGGGGCAGACATAACGACCAGTTGACGGTATTTATCTCTCATGAGATGACATAAGAATCTTTCATGACATTAAAGATTAGTATGAAATGTTAAAATAAAATTATTGAATAATACTTAGTGGGGTATTCGGTCTGAGAAGACTTCGACGGTTTTCTTTGGAAAAAAAAACATTTCTAGGGAATACCAAATGCGCATGCGACCCCAGTTGCATTTATATCCCTATCATAACATATAATATGCTTCTTATTCCCACACGCCAGACTTATTGTCACTTAACTTCGGTTATCTAGCGGGAACCATTGTGTCGACGTGATTATGTCGTACATCTCCTTAATAAAATACTAGAGGAATTCGGAATTAATGTTAGTCTGAGGTGAGAGGCGTAAAGCGGGAAATAGAGAGTAAGATTTAGTGTGGAGTCACTAGCGAAAAACCCTAACTACACGCACATAGATCCATGTATAATGTCTGTATCTATGTTGTTGTCTTTATTATGTACTATGACTTCGTGCGTCGGCGACTGACAACTCTAGAATCTCGACACGGTCTAAAAGAAGATGAAGATGAAGCGGAAAGATGTAAGTATTTCAACGGCACCCGACATTTAAAAAAATTTTTTTTTTACTTATATTAAACGAAAACAAGGCACATTGACACTGAGAAATAAATGTAAATGGCTATTGTAAATTAGGGACACTATTTATAATTGCATTCTAAGTGAATAGTTGTGCAGCGAGATGTTAGTCCACGTTATATTTAAATTTCTGCGTGTTGGCACCCTCAGGGAAAAATGGAACAGGGAGAGAAGTACAAAGGCAAGTAGTTCAAGGAAAAAACAGCATAAGTGCAGAAAGCTTTCCGACATCAGTAAAAGGGGTGTGATTTTATTGACAAGTTGGTCGGGGTATATACATTGAGCAAGTTCACTGATTCACATTCTATTGTAGTATTTGTAAACCAAGCATATAGATGCAACATTGAGGTGATGGGACAGGGGATTGAGCTTGGAAGACAATTCGGCATCTATTTGATTAGGGAGTTGTTTTGATTTCTGTCTAATAGTTAAAGACTAATCCTTGGTGCACCAACCGAGATGTGGCAACAATGATCCATGCATGGGCGAATCGTTACTTTATAGAGATATAAGATACTGACAAGTGTGAGAGGTTTTCTAACTAGTAGAGGTGCCAGACCTTTTTTGAAGCAAACTTGACAGTATCTTCTATGTATTTGTCTCAATTAATGTTACCTGTGAATGTTAGACTGTTAGGATATCGCATTTTTATCGATAAACATGCATATTGAATAAATACATGGTCGTATGTTAGATGCGCTTATGTATCATTATACAGCATTGTGTCTATCGGCCAGTCTGTCTCGCTGAGGTTTGTAATAGAATCTGTTTTGGTCTATTTGGTTAAGTTTTAAATAAACTTTTGATCACTTGACTCAGATTGAAAAAATCGCCGCACCTTTCATTCGTCTGTTAATCTTTTTTGAGCGGCTCCGTCCCTTCTTTGCTTTGCCACATTTATCTTTGAAATGTCATATTCATCGTTAAAAACGAGGGGAAGGAGAAGAAGAAAGGTTAGAAGAGGAAGAAGTAGAAGACAGCAAGAAAAGGGGACGAAAATGAATCGCTGCTGCGGATCATCTACACAACGAGATTCAAATTCATTAGCGAGGGAAAATAATCAAGATTATCTCTATTTTTCAAATAAATTTGATGGTCAGCTTTATCAAAAAGATGAAGAAGAAATAGACGAAAAGTGAGAAGAAGAAACGAAGAAGGCAAGTGAGAAGAAAGAAATGGAGGAATAATGACGGGGGGTAATCGACACAACGAGATTCAAATTCATCAGCGAGGGAAAATAATCAATATTATCTTGCATTTTTTAATAGATTTGATGGTCAGCTTTATCAAGAAGAAGTAAAACGTCAGAAGAAGAAACGAAGGAGTGAAGTGAGAAGAAAGAGATGGAAGAATAATGACGGGGGGAAATCGAGGCAACAAGATTTCGATTCATCAGCTAGGGAAAATAATGAACATTATCTTGTATTTTCTAAATAGATTTGATGGTCAGCTTTATCAAGAAGATGAAGAAGAAGAAGAAGAAGAAGAAGAAGAAGAAGAAATAAGTGAGAAGAAAAAACGAAAGAGGGAAGTAAGAAGACAAATGGAGGAATAATGACGAGGGCAAAATGAGAAAAAGAAGATAAAATAGGAAGAAGAAATTTAGAAGAAAGGGGAAAGAGAAAGAGAAAAGTAAGAAGAGGAAAAAGTAGATGAGAGTTAGAAAGAGGGGCGGAAATGATTTGCTGCTGCAGATCATCTACACAACGATAGTCCACTTTATCAGTTAGGGAAAATAATCAATATCAACTTGCCTCGATCAATCACGTCCCACTGGCAGCCGTCTTCATTATTATAAATAATAAGGTTTTTCTTTCTCAAAGCTTACATAATACTTTTTTGAAATGACAATTATTGACTTGTAGAATTAGGATTATTCGGACAACTGTTCTCATTTTGAGTGTTATTCCCTCAAATTTTCGGTCGCTGTAACCTCCGGCCTTCTTCAGGTGTATCTTTTTGATAAAATAACTCGGGAATGTTTCTGTCGAATTCGAGAATCAGGACGGAATTTCGAACGGAACTCTTTATCAAATCCACGTTCCGTCAGCCATTTGTATAGCCCGCACCGACGATTGAACCTTCAAATGATTAGAACTGAATTTTACTTAGTACTATATCCACAGCGCCACGTGCCATTGCAGAGAATTCTAACATGAATTTTGAGAGCTTTAAACCTATTCCTGGTTTAATGTTCAATCTGACTATATATCAAAATATATAACTACTTTTATAACTACATAATACTATATATATATATATATATATATATATATATATATATATATATAAATATATAAATATATATATATATATATATATATATATATATATATATATATATATATATATATATATATATATATATATATGTAATCCATGCGAGGAAAATATCCATAGGATAAAAATCCACAGAATTTCAACCGGGCTTATAAATAAATAAATTAATAAATACATAAATATAAATATAAATATAAATATATAAATATAAATATAAATATAAATATATATATATATATATATATATATATATATATATATATATATATATATATATATATATATTATAACCTTATCTATTATTTGTAATTAATGATTCCTATATTGTATCAAATTCTATAAAGGTCTGCTTAGTAAGTCATTGTTGCCCAACATATGCGATGCTTCTTTGAGTCGTCTTACTCTCCAACGTTCATCTCTATCTATAATTCTTACTTCGTCCCATGAGGGTAGACAGTTTTCTCTTTTCCCTCTTTGTTGTTCGAAGGTTACAGCAGCCAAAACCTTGTAAAAATAACACTCAAAGTGCGAACAGTAGTCAGATTAATCGAAATTCTACAAATTATCGATCTTCATCTAAAAAAATAAAAAACATCAAAAGAATTGTAGATACCATAGAATTTCATTAAGAAGAGACGTTCGCTTGGTGTGTGATGTTGGCTAAGTGGTTAACGACGCGGGCTGATGATCTGTGCGTGCCAGGTTCGAATCCAGGCAATTCGACAATTCGACTTTCACTACGGACTTGAATAGAAAATAACAAGCAAGAGTTTCGACGTTTCTAATTGATTTAAAATAAAACCTAAATTACATTTAAGACATCTTCAATTTTTTGCGATGTGTTCACGCATCTTTATTAGAGGGTTAGTTTGTTTCGATCCGTTTGGCACACTACATTTTTAAAGATGATTTCTATTACTAATCACGCAAATCGAAAGTACGAATATTAATTGAAGTGCGTCAACGAATTTCCTTAAAAATGTGATGATCGTCGGCCAGTCTGTTAGCATATATAGAGGCTCAGAACCACTCGAGGATAAGGGTAAATAAGACGGAACGATTTTCAGGCCGAATTTACCGTAATATAATTTTCGTTGTCTGACACGCTTCAATTTGAAATATCATCATCATTCCTGTGTAACGCTTAAGTTTAAAACAACATTTTCGTCGACTATCACGTTTAAGTTTGAAAAATCGTTTTTTGTTCCTGTATCACATTTACGTTTGAAATATCATTTTTGTCAGTCGATCACGTTTATATTTTAAATATTATTCCGGTCGTCCACCACATTTAATTTTGAAATATCATTTGTGTTCCTGTGTCACGTTTTAGTTTGAAATATCATATTCGTCAGTCGGTCACGATTATGTTTTATTATTATTGTCATTTGTCTGTCACGTCTATATTTGAAATAGAATTTCTATCGTAAAAAGGCACAGTGAATTGACGCATCTTAAATTGCGTTCTTCATTTTTGTTTTACAAATAGAGAGTTGTATTCGGAAAAAAAAACAATACATGCGATAACTTAATAAATTGAATCGGTGACCCTGAATGCTATCTGGACTTCACGAAAACCCGACTTTGGAAATTGAAACAGAAACGAAATGAATGATTGTTTTTTATTCTAAACAAATCCCTTTATTCATTCTTTATTTTAATTATTTTTATTGGCTAAAAGGAATTATAGAGAATGGATGAACGCATCTCGACAAAGATTAAAAAAAACCCTGAAAAACACAAGATAACAAAGTAGAACATTTAATAAAATACTAATTATTAGTGACGGCCATTAAAAACGATCATATTGAATTCAGGTCGACAAAAAATTGAAAGCGAACGAACGAGCGGCCATTTTGTTTAAAATGGAGCCATTGTGATCAGTGAGAATGGGTGGACCTGGTTCGGCACTATAGCGATATGTCTTTGACGGTTGGCTGAAAACTTATTATCGTGTTATGTTATTCCGTCTATCTTTCCCTCTCTCTATTCGGCATTTGTTATTCTGTTTTCCATCGAGTTTTAATGGGCTCTGCTCATACTGGCACCCGATTCAATTTCACATCGCTCAAAAGACGCGACCAGATAATTAAAAAGATTGAATTGGAATGCGGTCCGTGCTAATTGAAAATTGAAATTCCTTTGGAATCGCACTAGTATTTTATAATCCAACTTTGGTAAACTTATTCTTTGATATTGTTTAATAATATTAGAAATGTTCTAAGAATTTATATAAAAGAATCCACTTTTTTTAGGTCGGTCAGTTGAAACTGCATTTTCATATACGCCCACGAATATCTATGTCCGTCTGTCTACGATGCTCATGTTTGAAATATGAGTTTCATCGCTGTAGAGCAACGATTAAGGGCGTCTATTAAGAATCAATTATAAATGTCAATATTCTTACTCCTAGCGAAAAACACTAAGAATAACAAAACTTATTTAACACTAAGTAACCATCACAATCTATCATTATAGATTTAATAAATGGTTCAATCTGATATTCCCTGTAAGTTTGCGTGTTCGCCATCAGTATTTCTCAGTTCAAAGAAGATTTACCTGAAGAAGATCACAATTTATATCGACTGAAATGCTGTAAAAATAACAGCAAACACGAGAATAGTAGTATGAATATTTCAAATCATACAAATTATTAAAAACTACCTAATATATATATATATATATATATATATATATATATATATATATATATATATATAGAGAGAGGGAGAGAGAGAGAGAGAGGGAGAGAGAGAGAGAGAGAGATAGAAGGATGAAAAGGAATTAGAAAAGCGACGGAGGCAGATCTTTTTTCAAATTATTTGCTCAATGCAAGGTATATTCCGCAAAAAAAAAAATTATTAAATTAATTTTTTTCTTAAGCCAGGCTTTTCAAAGATCAAAATCTTATCATCAGAGGAAATTGCTGGGATAGATAAATTGGCGAAGAGCCAAGATTTAAAATCTGAAAAAGTAAAACAGAGATTGTGGGGGGAAAAACAAGGCAAAAGCTGCCCGAATGAAAGCAAGTGTCCACGAATTGTTGAGCCTTGTTGCATCCACGAACGAACCCTCTATTGGACTTTTTACCCTCTGGATTGTATCTATTTTGTCCGCACCTGAACGCGTTGGTTTCTGGAGTTTAACTTTGAAACCTCTCAATTTATTTCTCGTGCCTTCTAAAGGCCTACATACAGACCACTTTCTCCGCTGAACTTTTTGACACCGGATTCTTAGTAAATTTCCTCTGATGATAAGCTTTTGATCTTTGAAAAGCCTGGCTTGAGGAAAAAATAATTTAATAAATTGCTTTTTTGCGGAATATACCTTGCATTGAGCAACTGAATTGAAAAAAGATCTGCTTCCATCGCTTTTACTAATTCCTTTTCATCCATCTATCTATCTATCTGCTCTATCCGGTATATTGAGCTGTATACTTTTCACAAGAGGTTTTACCTTTCCTAAACATTCGCTGTTAGTTCTCTATTTTATATATATATATATATATATATATATATATATATATATATATATACAGGGTGGGCCAAAATAAGGTTCCTATCTTTAAATTTGAATAACTTGAATTTGAATAACTTCCACAAAATAAAAGTTAAACTCACCAAACTTTATGTGTGTGTAGACTGACCCTTCCGAGATTTTTTGAAATAAACAAAACAAATTTTAGCCGAAGAACACTTCTTAAAACTTACAAAAACTAAAGTATTGTTTTTTACACTGTTTTGAGTTTTTTAAGCAAAAATAATGTTTTCTAAATGTTCCTTAGGGCTAATACGGCTCATGCTTGCTTCGGAAGGTGTCCTTTACTTATTCTAAAAAAAAATTTTTTTAAATCAATAAATAAAAAAGTTATGAATTTTTAAAAATAGGACCCTTATTTTTGCCCACCCTATATATATATATAGGATCAAATATAAACCAAAGTAAAAACTTTTAGTAGATGAAACCTATTGTGAAGAGGATTAGCTCAATATACGAGATAGTTTATATATATATATATATATATATATATATATATATATATATATATATATATATATATATTTATATATATATATAAAGATAGAAGAAATAAGAGTGACAAACAGATGTATTTCAAACTTCGATTGTTCAATCCAAGGTATATTCTGTAATAAACTAATATTTATTATTCTTTCCTGATTCTATATTTGATTATATATATATATATATACATATATATATATATATATATATATATATATATATATATATATATATATATATATATATATATATATGGGCGATCACGGTCTGTGTAGTGTACGCACACATATGCAAATTCACATCAAATGTAAGGCTTTATCGTAAGAGCATTTAAAAAGAAATTAAAATTCAGAAAATTTAGCTTAATTGTTGTCTAATAACTATGACTTAAATGTAATGCACATCTGATGTTTTTTTTAATTTTTAAATATGACGTTGTGTCCATATTAGTCCCTCATACAATATCTTTAAGAGAATATAAAAAAACTTAAATTTAAGGAATATTTATAAATTGATGTCTAATACCGATTATTACATTTGCATTCAAACCGTAGGTATGTTCATTTTCAAGAAGAGATCCCGACCCGCATTGCTCCTCGTGCATACAATAAAACAAAACTAAATATAGCCTACAATACACACACTTATGCCTATCACATGTATTTTAAAATGTATATCGCTTTGTTGATTGGTTTATGTTTAAACCTTGCACATAGAAATATGTAAGCACATACACATGAGTCGCGTATTATTTGTGAAAAGAGTTGCAGATTCTGTGAATAATTGCTTGAGACAGCAAAATCAGTTTATCGATAAGACAATTAATTTAGCATGAATAACAAAAGAGAAGAAAAGAAAACCTCATTAGAAGTTAACAATGAGGTTGACATTTGTAAAGAAACCGTGAGTAAAAATTCATTGTATTAATGTAACATCATGCCAAGATAGCAAAACCATTCTCATTTATTTTATCCGTAATTGATTACCATACTAACAACCAATGATTATATGAAGATGGAAACAGATACAACAAGTTCACTTATGTTAATAAATATTGAAATTATGGGTTGTGTATGATGAAAGTGTCAGGCCATCATTCTAGAAATAAAAAGAACAACTTATTGGTCTTACTCACATCACATACTTTCTATCTATTTCTTACTAAGAATGAACTGAAAAAAAAACTATAAAATTGATAGGAGTAGTCGTACATTATATACGTGAACACAAGGTACAGCTTGATTAGGTATTGTTCCCAGACTTTACTTATTCCGAGAAGGGTTTAATTCATTGCTAATCGCCTGAGGCCTCCCTACTTGGGCACGCCGCCGGTGCTGCTTAGGTATATTTCTATACCAGAGTTAGGTTTAGGGTTAGGGTTATTTATTATTATTTAGTGCACTTATTTATCATCATTTAGTGCACCTAACCTTGCTTAATAAAACCCCATATGACCAAGTGTGTAACTTCAGTCAGAGGTACTAAATAAATATACTACAACAAAGGAAGTACCACTACACGTAGTAATATTATTTAAGCCATAACTTGAGATGAAATTAAAAAAGATACAAAAGGAGTGAGATAGCGAGCAGAAAAATATATTTTTCGTTTTGAATTTATTTTTTAAAAATGTAATTCTCTTTACAAGCTCACTTTTCTTGATCCAAACAAGGTAACCCAAATGTTCTTTTTGTTTCAATTATACACGGTTGTGCCAGCAGATGTATCCCTTTTATTATCGCAAACATTTGTCTGAAAAAAGATTGGACATAATCATGGAGATGGATACTGTGATTAATTAGCAGAATTGAGCAACACCGCATTTCTCCAATGCTTCACTGGTTACACTCCATTTTAGACAGGAGTATCTCTCGTCGGACGGACCATACTTGGCCTGCACATTCCCCAGACATATCCACTTCAGATTGTTATCTAGTTGGATACGTAAAAGACAGAGTAAATGCTAACAATTCCAAAAGTTTTGTTGCGCTCAAGAATAGCATTCGAGAAGACATCAAGATAATTCCCAATGACGTGTTTGACAGGGTCATTACAGACTTCAATGTACGAGTGGCCAAGGAGCTTGGATCGACCAAATTATTATCTATTGAGCTGAGCTCGCAAAATTGTGGTATACCTGGGAAAATTGTGCCACACAAAACTTAGATGTCGGTATGACAATTCTATGAAAAACATTCTAAATTTTCCTTTCAATACTAATGGCTACTTTATCACAAATGGTTTTAGTGTTGAATAATCGGAACTATTTTTGCAACAAGTGTGCCTAAAGTTCAGACGTCAGTTCTAACGGAAGTTCATGGGATCACGTAGTCATCAGTAAAGCCTATCTCACTCTCTTAACTGGCGACATTTCAAGGAGCAAATACATATTTGCATGCTCTCCTCGAAATGAAGACAGTACGTGTCGGGTGGTTGATATAGTGAGACGAGTTAGCTGTCGATTTCCGTCTATCTCATCTCTTTCTCTAACTCTATATCCCCCTCTCTCTCTCTTTCTCTCTCATACGCATGCGAAGTTTCTGTTTCTTCCCTTTTAAATAAATATTTTATTTAAAAAAAGCAACCAATGTTGGCGTGTGTTTATGCATAAACGAAAAGATAAACTGAGTTCACAACGACAATGGTCATCATGGCGACGACGAGAGCGGCGACACTGCGTATAAAGGATTTATAAACCAATCGGTTAGGCGTAATGTAACATCAGAATCACGCTCTTTATGAACTTTTCCTCACTGTGTATATTGTTAAATAACCAGCATTACTAGACGAAAACGGATCTATATACACTGTTTTGTAATTTGTTCTATTTCTAACTCTCTTTTGACGTTTCTGCTGTTTTTGGCTACAACGCTGAGCACGTGATATTTCTTGCTTCGATTTTCACATGGGGTTTCCTCTTTTGCGGCTTACTGCCAAACGCAGCTTTATATAGTAACTATTCATCATATACAATATTGATCTAAAACAACCTTCTTTAATCCAATAACATCAACTATCATTTGTTTATTTACTCAAGTTTGGGTGTACATGTATACAGAAAACAACTTCATAATTCAAGATACACTTTAATAATAATAATAATAATAATAATAATAATAATAATAATAATAATAATAATAATAATAATAATAATAATAATTTTGCGATACCGCAAGGTCATCAGCGGTGATGAACGAAAAGAGGCGGAGCATACTGGAAGTCTGAGGAGACTTGTTGTCACTCAGACCCCAGGGAATACCACAGGTTGTTGGCAGTGGGTGATCACTGACGATGACCAGTGTGATAACTCCTAGTGAGTAAATAATAATAATAAGCTCCTCTACCCCGCTCAATATACTGCAGCATGTGGAGATTGTGCACTACTCACTAAATACAATAATACACGCTAAAGGGACACATGCATATACACGTATATACACATGCACCTACGTATATATATATATATATATATATATATATATATATATATATATATATATATATATGTGTGTGTGTGTGTGTGTGTGTGTGTGTGTGTGTGTGTGTGTGTGTGTGTGCGTGCGTGTGTGTGCTTCCCTTCTTGGGTAGAGTTCTCGTAAGGAGATTGCAAACTGCCACTAGCTTTTAAGAGATTGCTCATTAGGTAAAAACGAGTCGAGTTCGCCGGCACTTGACACTCTTTAGATTGAGTTTACGTTGGAATTTCGTTTACATTCAGCAGGTGTCAGATGGAAGCGCAGGAGATAGAAACGCTGACTGTCAACTTAACAGTTGAGTTTTTATCCCGGCTTGAGGCACTTGCTTGTCTAGCCGAACTGAAGAGATGTAATACAGCGACACATTATGTATGTAGATGACTATATGCTCCTCTTCTTGAGTAGAGCTCTCGTAAGGAAATCCCCATCTGCCACAAGCTTTTAATGCATTGCTCATTGGTAAAACAATTTGAGCTCTCCGGCTCTTGACAATGTTCACATCGAGTTTACATTGAGATTTTGCTTATATTCAGCAGGTGCCATGTGATAGCGCCGGGGTTCAGGTTAACAGTCGAGTTTCGATCCCGGCTTGAGGTACTTGATGGTCTAGCAGCACTGAAGAGATGTTATACAGCGAAACACTAAATACAATTTGAAAAGCAAAAATAAACGCCACTAGAAATTAATATTATTGTGATAAAGAAAGCACATACATATAGACGGGATCGGAATGAATGCATAGATGTATATTTGTCAAATCGTGACTTTATTTATAACGAATCAAATTGGATCTGCATCTCTATTTCTTGATTACAATTTCAAAACAAGTCTTCCATTTTGATGCAAAATGTTAACATATATCTCACAGTTGTTCCGAAATCGGTCATTAGTAATCAACCGATTCTACTTGTCGTTTAGAGTTGTAAATCATCAGACCTTCGCAGCCAGCAACCCAAGCATTTCTAGTTAGAAACTATTTCTCTTTGAATGCGACCACGTGCTACTCACCACATTAATGTCGAGAATTATTCGGTTGCCAGCCGTTTTATAAACTCTTGGAATCTCTAATGTTTTCAAATCTCATAATCTATTGTTCAAACTAAATTTGTGAGAAATACAGTACATCGACAAAATCTAATATTCAAATAAAATCTTTAAAACACTTTTAGAAGTTTGTAACTATTCAGATCAGTAGAAATGTAAATATTATTGCGTTTGGTAACTGTTATTTCTTGTATATTTTGTTTGTTTTCTATTTATTGGTTTTATATACAGGGTGATTGAAAAGTAACGCCCTATACCTGTAACTTATACTGGTATGTTATTACTGAAATATAATTCTTACAAGAAATGAATGAGGGTGAGCCAGAGTTATGAATTATGCGTTATTTTTTCCTTTAGTCCTAACATTCCACGAGCGATGTTTTTGACAATAGGGAAAAATTATGTTTTCTGGGTCGACTGCTGTTTTCAATACTCTCATAGTATTCATCACCATTCATCTGTTAATCTATACATCTCGTTGGCCCTAATATTCCAGTGAGTTGATAAGTGTTGACTCATTAGTAAAAAAAGAGAGAAAAGTTCCTTGTGAAATGAGTTTATTCAGTTTCCAGGCAACTTTAGAAGCTGACGACGATTCCATGCTATACACTTTCATGTAAAAATTATATTTCAGTTATAAATTACCAGCACTTAATGATAGGAAGTTACTTTCCAATCACCCTGTATAATGCCTTTGACATACGTTAAAACAGTTAATATCCAAAGCATGTTTGAACTTG
>OY744544.1:1353498-1360998 GCA_963556195.1 Sepiola atlantica | reverse complement strand
AAATATTATATATATATATATTAATATATATATATATATATATATATATATATATATATATATATATATATATATATATATATATATATATATATACATTAACTGATATAAACATGTAACATGTATGTGAGTGTGTCTGAATATATGCACCTATATAAAGTAATTAAATGAACTTAGTTTAAACTTAACTGTTGTTTCAGTGCGTCACCATTCATCAGAAGTTAATTTGACCTTTTATGTCAGTTAGGTATCATTTCTTGTTGATTGCTTATGCAGTGAAATTGCAGTAACATTTTAAGCTGAATACATTTAATAGTTTTGTACTTTTTTATTTTGTAAATATATATATATATATATATATATATATATATATATATATATATATTATTTATATGGGGTTATCTACATATTTATTATTTAATAAACTCAATCCGGAAGGATGTTGAACCATTTGACTTTTGTTTCTCCAATCTATATGTATTAATTCGGTTCTGATCCGATTGATATGTTGCTTTTCTTGTTAATATATACATATATAATAGATGTATTAAGAAGGCAATGTAGAGAGCCGGATTGAGGAGAAGCTGGAAAGAACAAAAATAAACACTCGAAGAAGAGAACTTACAACGATCTATTTTTTTTCTTTTTATGATATTTCACTCCAAACAAGGCAGGACGCCACTGTAGACGTAAGGGGCTACTGAGCATTAGGGAGAAAGTTTAGGGTGTCATTCTAAGTTGGGGGCTGTGCAGCGAGATCCCTGTTTACATTAGTTTAAAATCTCTGCATGTCGGTACTGTCGGGGAAACAGGGGGCAGGGAGGTAGTTCCAGAGTCCAGCAGCACGATAAAAGAAGCTATTGGAGTAGAAGGCTCTCCGGTATCTGGGGACTTCCACAGTGAATGGATGGTATTTAGCTGATTGTCGAGTTGGTCTAGTGAATTTACGTCGAGGAGGCACCAGAGTAGCTAGTTCATCGGAGCACAATCCATTGAAGTATTTGTATAATAAGCACAAGGATCCTACATTGCGGCGATGGGACAGGAGTTGGAGCTTCGTTGACAGTGAGGGACCTATTTAATTGCCGACTCTTTTTCTTTGCAATCTGACATAAACAGCAAATATGATCTTAGCTGAGTGCGATGTCCGGATGATAAGAAATAATTTCATATTTTGAGAAAAAATGGACACCAAAAAAACATCTGATTATGTGGCATTTACTAAGGTGGATGCCAGAAAGTAGAAATGAAAACCGACAGATAGAAATGAAAATACTGCAACAAATAATAAATAAATAAATGTTAAAATTACATCCTACACATAGATATTGCGTTCAAAACAAGTGTGTAATATTAAATTAATTAACTGGGTAATCAACTGGTTGTTTGTAATAATACAATTGTATTCATTTATTTTATTTGTTTGTATATTTTTATATTAAATCGTATTTATTTATTAATTTTATTAAATTTTCTTTTGATTATGGTATATTCAAGTAATGATATTAATTGTAGGTTTTAAAATCAGTTACTAATTATAGGCATTTATAGCCGACATCTAAGTTTTACATAGGTCTTGGTGCAGCTAATTTAATTTGAATTTTAACTGTAAAACAATAACTGTGAAAGGGGGATAATTTCAACTGAGACTTAATTACATTTTATTTGAGAATTAATTCATAGATTTAGTAGATAACATAATTGTACGCATAATTGTACCTCGCAGAGCACACATTTAAAGCAATTTATATTTATTTTGAATGTTAATGTTTTATATATATATATATATATATATATATATATATATATATATATATATATATATATATATATATATATATATATATAACGATTCGAGTAACCCCATGTCGTCATTCCTGATGAAACAAGGCGTGTTATATATTGAATAAGAAAAGAAATTGCCAAAAATGCATCGTTATATGCTCCAACTACCACAAATACATTATCAACATACTTAAAGAAGAATACGTGGAACACCATAATACCCACATTCCTACATCTGCGGACCAGACACGTGTGTCATAAAAAAAAGCAGCAAAATGAAAAATATATTGTCGAAAATAAATTCTGATACTTATATTTTAACAATATGCATTAATAACAGCATTTTTATGGAACCTTACCATGATTTAGTTGATACATACAGTGATGTATATATATATATATATATATATATATATATATATATATATATATATATATATATATATATATATTCTATTAAACGCTCAGAAACATATACATTCAATTATATTTCTCCACAAAACCCAAAACCTCATTATCATACTAAACACTTTCTGTAAATCAACACATATTTAATATTTTGCCGAGAGGGTCTATAAACACGCACACAAGCACACACACACTCATGTATATATATATATATATATATATATATATATATATATATATATATATATATATATATATATATATATATATATATATATACGTGTGTGTGTTCACAGACAATTACTGATATTAGTAGATTCTATCACGCAAAAGTTATTTCAATGTATATGAATAAAATATGTTTTGTATTTCGAGTATTCAGACTACCGTTCTCATCTGGGAACTTATGCTCATAATATTTCAGTCGATGTTAGCTCTACCATTTTCCCATGTGCGTTTTGTCTAAGTCGGGAATCTTTATGGCCAAACTCGGGAATCTATTTGAAATTCTGAACTGAACCGTTTATGTATTCCACGGGTGCAGCTTGTTTTCGTTTTACTTCCGTGACCAGGTAGAATACTTAAGTAATTTTAATTGTATTCCATACTATCCCCCATAGGGAGGATTTAACCTTCGACCTCTAGAAGAGTGTAACTAAGAATTGATTATTACTTAGCACTTTTATCCGTTGCAAAATATCGAAGATTGATCGAAATGTTGCGAGGATAACTTCTAAGAGGATAACAAGAGTCCGAATAAACCAAATAATACAAATAATCAATCTTTATCTTAAATATTACGAAACATAATAAAATATATTTTTTGTACTTGGACGCTTATTTTGAGTTTGAACAAAATAATAGGTACAAGATGAAAAGGAAAGGTTCAATAACAACATGAGGCGCCATCACTGGGTTATTATGAATGTAGACTGACAGACAATGGCAGATAATACCAGGAAATACTGCAACATGCAGATCTATCATCTCTGTTTCATCTAATTTTAGATAGATAGAACACACGATTAGAATGGAAGTTTTACAAAACTTTTATTGGTCACAAATACGACATATTAACAATGATGCGTAATGGGTTAATATGAAAGGGGTAATATTTATAGGGGCAACCTGGGTGGGGAGTTGGACACCAAGATAATTTCTCACATTACATATGAATGTCTGGCTTCTTCTATGGTCGGGTATTGGGAGAAGAATGTGAATACCAAAGGGACACATTTTGAGGAAATAAAACAATTATGGTAGAAAATATTCTGGAATCTAGGGACCTCTGTGATAAAGGGGTAGACTTTTTATGCAAGATTTGTTTGTCCGGGTTATTTTTGCTACGTGTAGTAGGTTCATCGCAACATATTCCGTTGATGTACTTCTAAAACCAACACAGACCTGCAAAAGTATGGCGATACAACAGAGGCTTCAGCTTTGCAGACAGTGCGAGACGTATTAAGATAGACATTATATTTTTGCATGAATATTCGAATATCTATGTATCTCATATAGAGATGAAGTGTTGATTTGTGAGAACTTCGACTAAAGTAAAAGTAAACAGAAAAAGTAATATATATATATATATATATATATATATATATATATATATATATATTATCTCTGAACTCGCAAAGTACCATGGGGAGGGAACCATATTGGGAGATTCAGTGCAGCTCTCCGCAGTTTTAGCAACGATTATTGGTATTATTTTGACTTTCCTCATGTTTCATATTCCTTTCAGTTTCTAGGCTTGTTCCGTGTACTTTCTTCCTTTTATGCCTCCTTGATCTTCACCTTGTGGTCTGCTGAGACGGAAACATTTACGATTTGACGAGGTTTTTTCCATTCTTGATGATAATTATGACATCTGGTCCCCTTGCTTAGATGAGCTTATCTGTTTGTACTTCCATGTCTCAGAGGATTTTGCGATTTTAGTTTTAGCACTCTCTTCGGTGTGTGTCTGTACCCTTTGTTTGCACTTTTTTGCATAGCTCCCAATGAACTTCTTTCCGCAAACAGTTGTGTTCGTTCTTGCATTCTTTTAGGGCTAGATTCCTGCATTCACTTATTATGCAATTTACATTATTATTAGCTTCTATGTCATTATTATTATTAGTAGTAGTAGTAGAAGTCGTAGTAATTGTTGTAGCAGTAGTAATAGTTGTAATTAGTACAACTAGAAGACACCGTGTTTCTTTGTTTGTTTTCTATTATTTCATCCGTCTAATATTGCGGGAAAGAACTGGAATTCTAAGGAAAATAAAGAAAAAGACACGAAAAGAAAAATAGAACACAATCACATGCATAGCAATAATCTGACTAACGATTGCATATAACGAAGTAAAATTTCTTTGTATTCACATGTCAAAAAAAGCTTGGCAGGATCTTGTGCTGAACAGTTGGCACATTTCTTTTGCGGATATTGTGTGAGCGCTTAATGTAGAATCTATTGAATCGCGGCAAATAAATATATGATAAGATGAACAAACAAAGAGGATGTAATTATAAACAGCCGCGCGATATTAAAAGAAGAGAAGGAACATAAGATTGATTTCGACGGATATTAAACGATGCAGAACGTCAAAGATAACGAGAAAACGTATTTAGATACGACGATTCTCTATTTTTCATTATTGTAAAAAAGACTTAATTATAAGATTTTGGATTTTTGTACAGCGTCTTTTACAACAGTCTTTTACAACAGTCACATACGCAACTATATATATATATATATATATATATATATATATATATATATATATATATATATATATATATATATATATATATATATGATTATTTTTATTTACACATGCATGCATAAAATCTGCGACACTGGCATGTCGATGTTATCGATCAACAGTTATTATAAACTGAGATCTCATCAGGCAGAGTTAGAATCCGATCTTAACCTTAGATCATATTAGATCTAAGGTTCAGATCGGATTTTAACTCTGCCTGATGAGATCTCAGTTTATAATAAATGTTGATCGATAACATCGACATGCCAGTGTCGCAGATTTTGTACATGTATGTGTAAATAAATAAAAATAATCATATATAAAAGCTTTATTTGATATTGAGCACTTTTTATAAACCCGGTTGAAATTCTTTGGATTACTACCCTGTGGATGTTTTACCTGGATTATATATATATATATATATATATATATATATATATATATATAATTTCATTATTTCATGTATCCACATGAAGTGTTATAAAGAGGTATCATATTTTATGTATCAATTTTCAGTATTAACTACAACAGTTCTCAATACGTGTGTAGAACTAGGTAGTAAGTTATAAAAATATATTTATGGCAATTAAGCTAAACAGAGGCTTCCGCGTTTCATCCTCGTAGGGAATCGTCAGCGTAATTGCCATACATATATTTTCATGACTTACTATATATATATATATATATATATGTGTGTATGTGTGTGTATGTGTGTGTGTGTGCGTGTGTGTGAAAAAAAGACAAACGGAAAACAGGTTAAAATGCAGGAGAAAAACAAAAACCAGATATTTGTTTTTACTCCTGCATTTTAACCTGGTTTCTGTTTGTCTTTTTTCACACATTTTCTCTACCACGGCATTTTATTTTCATGACTTATCGTGCACCTTACCTTATATATATATATATATATATATATATATATATATATATAGAGAGAGAGAGAGAGAGAGAGAGAGAGAGAGAGAGAGAGAGAGAGAGACTTTGAATTACTTTCTAAGCACTATGCGCGAGTTAACGTCCAGTTAAAATAGCATTTCGTTCTGTCTGTTCTGTTTAATTCTAAAATAGAATATTTCTTACTCCGTCGTACGTATATTTGAAATAGCATTTCGTTCTGTCTGTTCGGCTTGAATTAGAAAAAATCATTTTCCTCTGTAAATTTGCTGAATGAAGGCCTATTAGTAGTATCTTTTTTGTGTATCCTTCGACTGTGCCTGAAATAATACCGTGATAATCAGCTTATTCTTGAATCTTTGACAACCGATGGAAATCAACTCTGAGAGAACAAGATAATTCTCAGAAGATACATATACATAAGAGATGTAAAAAGGGCGCGAATATAATACAGGATCTTGCACAGCTTACGATAGTATAAGGTAGAGAAGACATTTGTCATTGATTATCATCTAAACTTGACATTATCTGGAGAAAAATACGCATGCAATGTGAGAGACAGCCAACATTGCAACGATATCGCAATAAACGATCTTGAAAACGTCGATTTCTTACATCGATAACTTCAAGTTTAAAAGTCGGTGGATGTTTTACAAGAGTTGCTTCAGCAAGCCGTAATCTATAGATTAGGTTTAAAAGGTGTTATGTATATAGGCAGATTCGTAGGCTTAAATATACAGTAAACGTCTATGTTTATAAAGTTAAGAATGATTTATGTTTATATATTTGATTCACTCCGAAACAATTTAACCGATCATGATTACTTGTGGAATACAGCCGCTATTCGGAAGTAGTTCAAATGCGGGCTATATTTAATTTAATTTTGTCTTTCAAGGTGAATTAATCAAAACGATTAACAAAAACTCATTAATATGTATTTTTGGAACGATTCAAATGTTTAGAAATGAGACGATTTTATGAACTAATTTATTTTGCATAAACACATTTTAAGAATGGCAATATACACAGATCTCGAAATGTTTAGATTATGAGTAGAATTCGCTCCATGCAGGAGATCAGAACACTATATTTCAAAGTTTTTGCACATAGAATTTTCAAGTAAATGCTAGTCATGATTTGGTGAACACCAAATCATATATTTAACATAACCTTAAAATTAAATTAAATTTAATTTACATTCCCTGCGAGACTGCTATAGTTTTCGCTGCGGTCTATATCTGACAGCCATTTTGTTTTGTAGTATTCTCTACACAGTCGGAGAAGAAGAAAAAAATTCTTCTGGTTTAATTATTTTTGACAAAGGGATGTGTTTTCCGGAATATCAAATAGTGATTTTTAATCACCCAGACATCACACGAACAGCTAAAAACACTCTTGCTGTTATGTAAGATTTTAGAAAAAAAGGAAACATAAATAGTAAGTCATATTTCGTATTCGATTTATTGTTATTGTTTTTGTTCCTTACAACTTGCATCTTACTCGGAACTTGCATTGCCCACAGCCTTTCAAAAACTTGCCACTACTATACCCAGCAATGCTTCAAGCAAACTACCATTCTCTACTAATATATATATATATATATATATATATATATATATATATATATATATATATATATATATATATATATAAGAGTACAAGAAGG
>OY744544.1:1345998-1348498 GCA_963556195.1 Sepiola atlantica | reverse complement strand
AATCATAAGAAAAAACATAAGCAGATTCCAATAAGCTTTGTATCCTTGCTTCAAAGAGTTAACTCCCTCAACGGGAACTCTCTAAAACCTAATTGCTGTCTGTCTAAGTATAGTTCTATATTATGTTTTGGATTACTTTAGAAGAGGATTGATAGTTTTTATTATTCGGCTTATTCGAATTAATGTTCTTGTCTTGGATCTAATCCCACAACGTTACGGCGAATGTAACTTTCATCTTTCCTGTTGAACCCGAGAATCCGTACGGAATTTTGAACGGAACTCCATGAACACGTGCGCAACGGATAACATGCAAAGGCGTAATCAGTTCTTAGTGAAAATCTTCGGTAAGTTAGAAGGTTTTTTCAAACAACAAAATAAGAAAAATAAGAAAAAGTGAGAAAAATTTGGACGACGAAAATTCGATCAAGATAGAAAACTCTTGTTCGGGCAATGTTACTTACTCCTGCTAGACCTCCTAAATCGGAAAAATGAAAAGTTGTTTATACCAGGAAAATACCTGTCCCAGGATGGGTAAATCAATTCAAGTAAGGTTTTGCTCCATATTCTAGAAGATACAATAAAAATATAATGCTACAAAACTTTATTCCACTTCTTATGAAACTCAATTACACACAAACGAACTAAGATCCGTAATCATCATCATTTTATGTACGCTGAGATTTTTGTTATATTTGCTATTTTGTGTATCGAAAAATAGGATTATCATTGTTATTTAAGGTGCGGAAACTAAATGCTATTATTTATCGAATTTTAATTAACTTTCTCTTAAGAATACGTATATATTTGCAATTAGTCTCGTACTTCGGCTTTCCTAACAATTGTGTCGCAGACAAAAGTAACATATTTTGATTCAGTGCCAAAATTAATACAAATCTTCAACGACTAAGAATGAGATAGAAAGAGAGCAGAAAAAGGGCTGTAATATATACGTGTAATAAATGGCGGGTAAAAATGAAACAAAAATGGCGATATAAGAGCGGGAAAGAATGTGGCAGCCATTTTCAGGACTGATATGAATAGCTTAGTATTGTCAAGAAGTGTAAAGAAGGGACAATGGCAAAAAGAAATTCCGATAATGAGTTCCAAAAACGTGCAGTTACTAATTGGTAGAAATTAATAAATGAAAGAATGCAGAAATAAGAAAATATAAAAGCTAAAAAAAAGTAAAGCTTATCTAATGAGAAAGTCGAGAAAGAAAATAAATATAAAATATAATTAATAATACAGGAAATGACAAATATAGATAAACGAAGAATGTATAATACACACATACACACACACACACACACACACACACACACACACACATATATATATATATATATATATAAATAATAAAACCAAATACACAAAGAGATAGAATAAAATCAACTCAACCACACACCCTCTCTTTTCTTTCATTCACCCATAACGATACCTATAAAACATTAACTCAAGTCTACTTATTAAAAAAAAGAAAAAACCTACTCCTGAAGACAACTAAGAAGGTCAAAAGCGCTCGAAAAAATGGCCGAATTAAGAACAATCGGTGAATTACTTTACGGACTTTACGGACTGCCATCTGAAACCAGAAGGATATCTCGGCGGTTTGAGAACCTCACGAAGATGATTTACAAACGCGAAAGTTACGTGACGTTTAACAACGCTTGCTTGGATATATATATATATATATATATATATATATATATATAGCATGATATAAAATGAAATAATAAAATAAGGTGCGAATCAAATTTTATTAGAATAAAATATTAATAATTACGAAGTTATTAAAGTAAATAGAATTTAATAATTTAATAGTTTAATTTAAGATTTAATTTTATCACATTAAGAAGTTTAATTTAAGATTTATTTTTTTCTAATTAAGAAGTTGTAAAAATATTTAGAGTTTTAAAAAGTTAAGAAGTTGTAAAAATATATAGAGTTTAAAAATTTACAACTTTAAAGAGATATTTAGGCATTTTCAAAGAGACGCATTTCCCGACTGGATAATTTTTTCGTTTTTGGACTGTCACTCACTACCTGGATCAATTTTTAATCAACCTCTTGGATGTCTTTCCTGAATATGTTTTAAATTGTATGTCTTGGATGGATTGTATAGCTTTAACAAAAAAGTATGTTTTGGGCTGATATATTTGATGTGTAATATACTTTATGTATTTTTATATATATTTTTATATATTTTCAAAGTGTAATTTTATCACCTGCGGTAATGTCACTACGGTAATGATCCTCTGATGAGAAAAATTATCTGTGAAAACTAGTGAGTTAAGGACTTTAAGAAACTTTGCCTGAATTTTGAATTCTAATAAAATTTGATTCGTTACTTATTTTATTATTTCATTTTATATTATGCTATTAATGCTCTATCCAGTATATTGAGCTTCAGTTTTTATCCGGATGTTCACTAATTAAAAGATATCAGTTGCCTCTTATATCTTTTGTTGGATTAACTTATATATATATATATATATATATA
>OY744544.1:1320998-1343498 GCA_963556195.1 Sepiola atlantica | reverse complement strand
CCAATATATTGCATTCATTTCAGTGTACAGACATTGTTTTTTTATAGTAGATATTTATCTATCGGCAATGCCGGCTAAGAATCCTAACAAGTCTTCCTGTAGGTAATGGAGTGATAGTTGTAATGTCCGGATCTGTGAAACAACACGCTGGCACGTATCTCTATTTTATCTCGACTACTTTGATTAAATACACACACGTGCCAGCGTGTTGCTACACAGATCCGGACATTAAAACTATCACTAAATTACAAACAGACCAGCTCGTTGGGATTCTTCGTCGGCGTCGCCGATAGATAGATCTACATTATGACAGAGAAAAAATGTCTATACACTGAGGAGGACGTCATAGCAAATAACACCCTACCTAACATTCAAATATCTCGACTTCACAGATAACATGAATTGGAATAAATACATTGAAGACATTGCCAAGCCTGCAGCAAAGTAAGTGGGCTCCCTGTACCGTACTAGTAACAAAACTCACACTGGACATTATCTTGTATCTCTACAAAGCCACCATCCGCCCATCGAGTATTGTTGCCACATCTGGGCTGGTGCATCATATACTAGTCTCTCCCTCCTCGACAAGGTCCAAAAAAGGAGTCGTCAACTTAATAGATCCCTCACTATACACCAAGCTGCAGCTCCTGTCCTATCGCCGCAATGTAGCATCCTTGTGTTTGTTTTACTAATACTTCAATGGATTGTGCTCCAATGAACTGGCTACTCTGGTGCCCCCTCGACGTAAATTGACTAGACCAACTCGACTATCAGCTAAATCTCATTTACTGTGGAGATCCCCAAATGCTGGAGAGCCTTCTACTCTAATAGCTTTTTTTCCTAGTGCTGCTGGCCTCGGGAACTCCTTCCTTGCTCCCTGTTTCCCCGACAGTACCTACATGCAGAGGTTTAAAACTGATGTAAACAGACATCTCGCTACACTGCCCCCAACCTGGGGTGAGACCCAAAACCCACACCCAAATTCTCAGTAGCCCCTTACATCTACGGCGAAATATGTTTAAAAAGTATGTATACCAAAATATATTTGATAAAAAGAAAAAAAGAAAGGTTTCATTTATTTGGAAAGAAAAATCTCGCATCGGATAATCTGTTTTTTATTGAGTTCATATATATATATATATATAAATATATATATATATATATATATATATATATATATATATATATATATATACATATATATATATATATACATATATATATATATATATATATACTCACGCAAACATTGTTAAACATATTAGAATTCGTCTGTTTAATTATAATTTTCTATTTTTTCAATTTTTCTGATTATCTTTTTTCTATTAAAATTAAAAAAAAACACGTTCTCTGCGCGTTTCTCCGCCGTCTTTTAAAAAGTCTCTCTTTTCTCCACGTCTTTTGTTTTCAGCTGCTTTTAACACCTGAGGATGATTCGACGAAGAATCGAAACGTCCATGAAAACTATGGAACATTTGTAATTTTTTTTCCAATTTTAAATCAAAGAAAACTATCAGAAATATAGAAAAAATAAAAAAGGTAGAAAAAAAACAGACGAATTCTGTTATTTTTATCGAATGTTTAATGCATATTCTTAATAGTTCTGAAAAACTGGAAGTGTCTAATATTTTTACGAGGGGTTTCTACCAACTAAATATAGCTAACATCCTGACCCATTGTGCTTAAAGCTTTGCTCCAAATTTTATAGTTATTGGTGAATTAGTTTAGGTTATTATCCTCTATATATGTCATTTAGTCCTCACATTCCATGAGCGATGTTTCTGACAAAGGGGGCAGACTTGCTGTTTTCTGGGTCAGAATCTATCCATCTAACACTTATTGTTGGCTAGTTCTTGACCTTAAAATAGTATTCTTTTTAGCTTTTTACATCAATTGGCTTCATGCCTTGTCTGGAGCGATTTTCATGAAAAAAATTTAAAAATATACAAATATGCAAAAATAGACATATATAGACATATTTAAAATTAAATGTTTATTGATGTCCGGTGAAAATGGAGTTTCAACGAAATTATTTTACACTCGCCAATGTAAATCTAATACAATCATTGAATTATTAGGAAAGTTTTATTTCGTCTTGGACTAATATATACTAACAGAAAAAAAGAGGGAAAGACAGATATATCACATTTATATAATTATTTTATATTTGCTCACTTTTAATTAAATTAATGCGCTTCATATACCATCGGGAGTGTCCATTATGGAGTTTCTTAATTAAACTTGTATTACAGCGTAATAAGCCAGTACATCTCATTACTGGAATAGCATATTCAAAGCTCTAATTATATACACTTTTTTCAGAGAATTGTGTCTTTTTCAATTATGCATACAGTATTTTCAATAATTATATGTACATAAATGTACAAGGCAAACCATAAATACGTTAATATATATGGAGATTATACTGAACATCTGAAGATGGTGACAGTGTCTTTGTACATGAATGATTGAGATTTTGGGAGGAAAATAAAGGGCGAATTATAAACAAAGCGGTGGTAGTGATTGATTAATAATAATTTTATAAAGAGAGAGAAAGAGGGCAGAGAGAGAGAAAGATGACAGTGCGAGAAAGAAGAGAGCGAGAAAGACGAGAGAGAGAGAGAGAGAGAGAGGAAGAGAAAGAGCGGATAAAGAAGAAGGGGAAAAAACAGAGAGAGTGAGAAAAGAAAAAGGTGAGAACAGAGGCGAGCGAAAGAGGAGTGACACAATACGATACAAAGGAAAGATGAGAGATGGAGAAAAAAGATGTGAATAGATAAACAGCAGAGAGAGAGAGAGAGAGAGAGAGTAAGTGAGATAGATTAAGAGCGAGGGATCAGGCAAATACAATGTTTTCTTCCCTATGACATCACAAAGTATTCTGAAATTCTTTTTACTTTTGGAAATCATACGAGTTAAAAAAAATTGGTATTGTATCTGTTACAGTTGTTTAAAACATTGATAATGTTGAACATTTAATTTTATTTTCGTTTGTATTCATCTATTTATTTATCTAAGATATCATTTAATAATTCCCGAGTCTGATATATAGACAGCACTACGTATGCAAAAGAAAATTATATGATTTTCATAAAATACTTACCTTCAAATAGCACGTGTCAGAATTTGAGCCTAATTAGATTATTAGTTTACACATTATACTTATTTAAGTGAAACTGCTGTTGCACATTTTCAAAACAATTGAATATCTTGAATTGTGTGTGTTGATAAAGCATTGCTTTTTTATTGGAAAATACTTGTCAAACAAAGCAATTGCTTGATAAGTTTTATTCTGATTCTGCCTCGTACGAAACAACGGTTAGAAACAGTTTGCTGACTTTAAACGCGGTCGTACAGACATAAATGATGCTGAAAGATCAGGTCGCCCAAATTCGGCATGAATTGTAGTCGCGTGAAAAAGCAGAGGAGTTTAAGATATTAGACGGCAGTGGGTTCACGAATTTGTATTAACATATCCTAGTGAGAAATCTGTTTTTAAAGTGGGTTTGGCGCCTGCTTTTAATCGATTCATAGCGTTGTTTGCAACTGTTTAAACAAAATATAATAAAACACCTTTTTGCGTTATTATGTGACAAATGATAAAACAGAGATCCACGACCTACACAGGACATAGATCAGTAGTAAGCTGAGTGAACAGCAGCAGGTGAAACTCGCCCAGGGCGACCAAATACGTAAACATTATAGCGAAAGGTTCGATCCACCGTATGTTGGGATGCGCAAAGTATTTCGTGTAACGATTTCTTTGAGAAAGTAATACCTATAAATAGCGATTAGCATTAGTGGTTCGTTTGAAGGAAGAAATCGCCCCAAACGGCCTCACATGAAGAAGAATAACATTCTGTTTAACTAAAACATTGATAATGTTGAATATTTAAGCTTTAATTGAACTTCTACATCCAGTGGCATCATGCTTTGTCTGGACCGTAATTATGATAAAAATCCATGTGTTGCTTTTTTAATTCCTTTCGTATTAACCGTTATTTCCAGATTTTGCCCCCAGTTACTATTGGCTGTTTGAAGACCCCCAAAAAAGCTCCAGGGAAAAAAGATCTAGCTGAAAATAAAAGTAATATCGAGAACTTAGCCGCATTTTGTGGCAAAAGACAAATAGTTCTACAAAAAAGCACCGAATTGTTAGAGATGCTTGTGAATCAGTCTATCCCCCAACAAGGATTCTGTATTAATAAATAACGTCTAATTTTGTCTAAATGTTGTTATTGTATTTATTAAGCCGAGAACATATTGAGCAATACGTTAATGTATCGACATTGACTGAAACAGTTACGTTTCGTCTTATTAAGATATTACAGTGAATGAGGCACTGAAAATTGTATTATATTAATGAAATCGAATTACCATTTATAGTTCTGAAGAACATGGTTCAACGATTTTCAACGATTTTCAAAAACACACGCTATCTTAAATTATAACATCTATTTAGTTGTTGGATGAAATATACGGATTAATATGTATTAGAAATAGATAAGATGTTTTTTTTTTATATGCAGAAACTATTGTTTGTGGCGTAACACTTTAATTGAGAAATTATAAAGTAGTCATTAAAATTTAAAGATGAACAAAAATTCCTATATATATATATATATATATATATATATAGTCTGAGGAAGCTTTGAGTCATTTTTAAATTTTAAAAAGAAAATGCAGTTTAAATTCCCAGAGAAACTATCTAAATCCAAGATATTGCAGACTTAGAATTCGTTGGAAAGTTCATAAATAAAAACAGGGGGATTCAAGTATCTAACGGTGAAACAAAAACAGGGCACCTTAACTTAAGCGTGATATATTAAAACGGGGATCATCAGCTGTTTACCATGTAACTGTTTCGGAAACTTCAAAAAAGATATTTATAATATTCATGGTTCTCCAATGGTACTGATCCTACGACCATTTCCCCAATAACTTAATGTAGAAATAATTCAGCCTGAATTTAACTAATATATACATAATAATAATAATAATAATAATAATAATAATAATAATAATAATAATAATAATAATAATAATAATAATAATAACAATAATAATAAACGAAGCAAATACACGGAACTAGCCAGAGAACTGAAAGGAATATGGAGCATGAAGAAAGTCAGTATAATACCAATAATCGATGGAGCACTAGGAACAATCCCCCAAAACCTGGAAAAAAGACTGAGAGAAATTCGGATCAAAGGAATCATTGGAACTATACAAAGGACAGCAATGATCAAAACAGCTACAATCTTAAGAAAAATTATTGAATGCGGAAACTAACCCGCATAAGCTACGAAGGATCATACGGAATCTAACACAGGAAGAAAACAAAACTAACAAAAGAACACACCACAAACAAAGAAACGGAAAATGCAAGAAACATCACTTAATTAACTCCCCCCTAATAAATTATAGCGGCCTCAACTGACACACCACAAAAATGAACCAATGAACAGAAACAGCAAGAAACACCATAAACTGACCCCCACCCCACAAAAAAATGAAAAAAATAAAAATAAATAAATAAATAAATAATCAGCTCCTCTCAAAAAATAAATAAATAAAAAATAATCAGCTCCCCACCCCAATAAAAAATAGTTAAAAAAACAAAAAAAACAAAAGAAAACAGCCTAGGCTGACACCACACATAATATTTGCATAGGGTCAAGGAGGATGAGAAGACCGAGGAGGGACAGCACAAACCAGACCTCCACTGGAAGTGCAGAGACTGCTGGGACCTCGGAGAGGCTTATTGCCACCCAAACTCTAGAGAAGACCAATGGTCCTTACCAGCGAGAAATCAATGGTAAACGGCTTTGTGATACTGCAAATTTATTTGCGGTGGCTATCGAAGGGAGGTGGAGGGTACTGGAAATCTGGGGAGACTTGTTGTCACTCAGACTCCAGGGAATACCACCGGTTGTCGGTGAGCAATCACTGATGACCTGTGTTAGAACTCCTGGTGAGTAAATAATATATCACCCTTAAGTATATATATATATATATATATATATATATATGTGTGTGTGTGTGTGTGTGTGTGTGTGTGTGTGTGTGTGTGTGTGTGTGTGTACATATATGTGTGTATCTATTGGTATACATTGTTATAAGGGAAATAATTCACAATGATTTTATGAGAGTTGCTTCCCTGTTTTTGAAAAAATAAAATAAATTAAATTTAAATTTAAAACAAAATCGTTAATAAATTAAATTCTGAACATTTTACTAAAATTATAACAGCATTCCATAGTCTCAGAGTAAGTAGATAATGATAGTATTTACAAATAAATAAAACAAGAATTATTCCGTCATTTAAAGGAATTTATTTTGTTTGTTACATTTATTGCGCGCTACACACAACTTGGTCAACGTATACATGAAAACATATTTACCCGTTAATTATAAAAATAAATTAAAAAAATTATCAGAAAAAAGAGTTAACTGGTCAATTGGGGAATGGAAAATAAATGTTCGTAATTTCTTTTACTAACTTAACGTTTGACAGATAAAAGAGAACTTTAATAGAATATTCGAATATCTATGTAGCTAGAGATAAAGTGTTAGCTCCAGGAAGATATCCTTTTATTGCTGAGAACTTCAACTGAATCAAACACCTCAATCAGCATCGCAATGTAATATACACTTTCTGTTTATGGGATATAAAGTTATTGTCATTTTATATTGCGTGACATTGATGGTTTTAAATGAACGCCCAGCAGCACGAAAATCGGTCGTCGTGGCGTGAAGTAACTCTATGCCTGTAAACATTTGTTGTGGGCAGTATTGGTTTTACTTGAAATCGTGTTATGGAATTCTCTCGAACTGCTTATTATTCCATCCCTTCAAGGCTGTGATTTTATGCTTCTACCGATGAAATTGTCTTGTCTTGCGTGTTCGCCTCTTGAGAATCGAAAGATGGAATTCGAACATCTTTTGCAGAAAACCTTTCATCCAAAACTGGCATAAATAATCCTTGGATCTTAGATAATTCATCCACATGAAATACGATATTTTCATTTGGGCGTTAACCTAAAACCAATTTCTGTGAGGTTGTTTCTAGGTTGAAGATAACAAAATATGATAAGCGTATAGAATTGAGGTATATGTCTCCCTATTCTAACGGCGTATTCGAAAACACAAAAGCTACGTCTGAAAAACACTTTAGTAAAAATGAAATTACGTTGTCGTACCGACATAAGCTTTCAGTTTAATAATTTAAAAAAACACGAAAATATCAATCATATTATGAACACTCGACTTCGTCAACGCGCACGAAATGCAGTTTGGTGCCCAAAGTAAATTCTCAATTTTGCACTGATCGACAAAAATATTAGGATCATAATTTTAACATTCCTCAGAAATCAGTTGGGCCGGAAACCGAACAGTCTGCTAACACGATATTACGCTCAGCTTCCCTTCCTTCGGGCTTACGAAGAGCAAAATATCTCACAATTAAGTCACGCACTCTGTCACACGCATAAACAAACTTACAAAGAAAAAATACACAATGTCTAATAAAGTCACTCACACACCCCGTAACAGGCAGTATTATTGCTGTTGTTATTATTATTATTATTATTAGTAGTAGTAGTAGTAGTAGTAGTAGTAGTAGTAGTAGTAGTATGTACCCAGAAGGAGTTCTAACACAGGTAGTAATCAGTGATTGCTCACTGATAATCACCAGTGAAGTCTGAGTGAACCCAAGTCACCCCAGATTTCTAGTGCTCTCCACCTCT
Source organism: Sepiola atlantica (assembly GCA_963556195.1). Lineage (NCBI taxonomy): Eukaryota > Metazoa > Mollusca > Cephalopoda > Sepiida > Sepiolidae > Sepiola > Sepiola atlantica. Next base: position 1,335,750 of record OY744544.1, on the reverse strand, counting down.
TTCGATAACTACTGTAAATGAATTTGCGTCATCACAACATACGGTTACCATCGATTTCTCGTTGGTAACGACCATTGGCCTTCTCTGGGATTTAGATGGCAATAAGCCTCCCAAATGTCCCATTGCTCTACGCACTCTTCCAGCGGAGGTCTGGTTAGTGATATCCCTCCCCGGTCTTTCCATCCATCTTGACTTTTTACGACTGTTTTGGGTGGTATCAGCCATGGCTGGTGCCATCACTTTTTTTTTGGGGGGGGGGAGGGATAGTTTATGAAATGTTTTTGCAGTTTATGTTCCTTGAGTTCTTGTGGTACTCTGTATGTGATTTTGTTTTCTTCCTATTACACCTTGCATGTGATTGGTTAGCCTTCGTAGCTTATGTGGAAAGGTTTCCGCATTCAAGGATTTTCCTTAAGATGTCAGCTGTTTTTATCATTGCCGTCCGTTGTATGGTCTCAGCCTTCCCTTTGATTCAAATTTCTCCCAGTCTTTTTCCAAGATTCATCGGAACTGTTCCTAGTGCTCCTACGATTATTTCTTCATACTCCATATCTTTTTCAATCCTCTGTCAAGTTCCGTGTATTAGTATTATTATTATTATTATTATTATTATTATTATTATTATTATTGTTATTATTATTATTATTATATAGAAGTACATTAAATGCTCACAAAAACATCAACAAATATTACATAGTGATTGAATCAATATAGGGTTAGAGCGCGCGAGAGAATTACAGCTATAGGCATTTGTGACTTGGTGAATTGATAATAAATATAAACGCATAATTTTTACAAGAAAAACTTAATCCAAGAACTAAAGTATATATTGAAGTATGTGTCTTGTTTTATTAAAGTATATAGGAAGTACCTTAGGAAACAAACGTTTATCAACTTATATATAGAATGATAATACATTTATTATTTTCAACGTTTTTAGTATTTGAAGATTGTGTTTTCATGATATCTACAATGAAGGATGTTATCAAATGCCGGTTGTTTTTTTTGTATTGATTCGGCGTCAGTTTTAAAACTTGTAGAATGTTATAGTTGGCTTTCTGTTCAGTCTTGAAACACAATGTATACTACCTGTATAGTGATTACTTGCTCGATTTGCCTTTTTGGGGGGAATCGTCAGTATAGAGAAGATTATTCATACCGGTCGCAAGACTCGAACCCTGGAACACGAATCATGTTCTAAACACAAATTTCGACATCTTAGCTCACATAGACGTCATCAACAACCCGTTAAATATATATTTAAAGACAGCCGTCGTCAAAGTGTTCAACTACTAAAAGTAACATGCATTGAACCCACGATAACGGCTGTGTTAATACTTCTCACTACAGAGCCCAGCCTAGAGTTTTGGTGCGACGTTTCATTCTTTTAATGAATCGTCAGTGTAGAGATCATTTATCATACCGGTCAACGGACTCAAACTTCGGAACACGAGTCATGTTCTAAACTCAAATTCCGATGCCTTAGCCCACACGGCCGTCATCAACAACGCGGTAAATCAGCGAAAGATTAATCCTATTTAAGGATAACCGTCGTCAAAATGTTCTACTACTGAAAGGAACATGCATTGAAGCCACAATAACAGCTGGGTTAATACTACTCACTACAGAGCCCAGCCATATTGCGGTGATTGGGCAGGAGCTGGAGTTTGGGGGATAGCGAGGGACCTATTAGATTAGAGAATATTTTAGGACCATTCGCTGAGAGGGAGAGAGTAGTTGATGGTGCACCAACCCAGATGTGACAACAATGCTCTATGTATGGGCCGATCGTGGCTTTGTAGAGACATGTATTTTAATAGACAGGAAACGTCGACTCTAGAGTAAACATTGATCAGAAATCTTGATATTCCACGTGTAGCAGACGTTACAGTTTCACTCATCAAAAAAGGTATATGGTTTTAAAAACAGCATGGCTTTGCAGATGATCATATATGTTAGACAATGGGAAGGCATAACTTCCCCAGTTAGTTGACTATGTGTAGGTTTGGCATAGCGCATATATAATAAGATTTAAGAAAAAAACATAATAACTGCTTCAGCATCAATTGATTGATTACGCAAGAAGAGACAATTATTTTCTATAAAGTCTATCTTATCGACAGTTAATGCCGTCACTAATTTCTTTGTCGAGAAAACATATTTTATAGTAAAAATAGAAAATAGAAAATCTTACAAATTGTTTCCGCGCGCTAAATATAGGCGGGGAATGTATAGAATGTTATTCTAATTCGTTTGATATGAATTATGTGTGTTTTTGTTAATGTTTATGTTTTATCTGTGAGTTCTCGAATGTTGACTATTCTGTACTTTTACAAGTTAAAAGAATACAATTTAAAATTATCTGACTTTCTGAATTTTCTTAAAGCGCACCTCCCCAAAGACACGAGCCGCTGTTAATGTTAAGCGTCTTCTGTGAAGACAACCATTGCGCGTCTTAACATTTGAAGTCAGCATCAGTTCTGTGTTTAATCCCTTCCTGAAAGTCTCGAACATCGAAGTTTTACGTCTCTGCGAATGAGAATGTCGGTCCTCGCGTGTTCACCTCGTAAAAACTCGAAAGAATGAATTAGAATTTATTTTTCAGAAGATATTTTTTCCATCAGCATAAAAAAATGCCCTCAATTCTTATATCGTTTTTTCATCTGAAATACGATATTATTTTTTTGTGATAACTTTAAAAGCACGTGCAGGTCAAATGGCAACCGAATATGGTAAACATAAGTTGGGAAATACGGAGAACATATATGAATATTAAACACGCTCATGCATTTTAATGATCATAAAATACCGTCCGACAAACCTAGAAGTTTCTCTCATAAAACTTGATTTTATAAAAGAATATCAATTTTGCTCTTTTCTCTCGTTTCCCACTTTTCTCCTTCTCTCTCGTTCGCTCACTCTATCTCCCTCTTTCTCTGTCTGTACTTCTCTCTCACTCGCTTTTTCTCTCTCTATTTCTCTCTCCTCACATACTCTTTCACATACTATCTTGGCCTTTTGGCTAAGATCAAAGTGTAGTATCTGTTTCGATGGATACTGCACCCCATAGACCGGTATTGTCTTGGTCTTCGGGGCTTGATTTACGCCGGTCTATGGGGCTGTCCTGTGCAGTTCTAGGAAGTCCACCCTCCCAGGCTTCGCCTCCCCTCTTTGGGGAGGAGTAAGTTTATTGCTTACTGCCTGAGGCAGGCAATTTTTAAACCCCACTTTCCCGACCCGACCTTGGGTCACATCTTACTTGTGGGAGTAAGATATAAACTGGCCTTGTGCCTAACTCCTGGAGAGGAGTAAATCAATACTCTTTCACATACTATCTCTCTTTGCTCTTTCTCTCTCTGACAATCTTATTTTGTCTCTTTTAGATAATGAACTACATGACCTCACTCATTTCTGGCTTAAGAACTGTAATACGTCGAATAGTCAGCTATCATTTGAGATAATGCAAAGATATTTTGTATTGTTCAGATATACAGTAACAATTTTCTTCCTCACGACTTGCGCAATGGACAGAAACTATTACTGTTGAAGAAAGGGCCGGGTTTCTTTTTTCAGCTTTAAGTACTAGCCTGCCTATCAACATTTCAGACAGAGGACTCATTACTTTTTATGAATACCTTCGTTGATTCGAACAAAACCGGTAAACTCTCTCTCGTTTTCTTTGATGATTTTTTTCCTTTATTAAAAAATGTTTTTCCGTTTGTCTTTTTGCCCACATGTTGTCTTTACAGCATTTCATTTTTATGAGGTATCGTGCATTTTACCCTTATATATATATATATATATATATATATATATATATATATATATATATATATATATATATATATATGTGTGTGTGAAATTAAAATGGAACAGGCAGAATACCTAAAAAGCTCAACGTTTCGCCCAAATGTTATATGGGCTTTGTCAAGAGCGAACGAAAAAATGCAAAAAATGACAATGCATTTTTTTGTTCGTGCTTGACAAAGCCCATATAACATTTGGGCGAAACGTTGAGCTTTTTAAGTCTTCCGCTTATTCTATTTTAATTACATACAGTCGGATTATTTTATCCTTTCATCTATTCATATATATATATATATATATATATATATATATATATATATGTACATGAATAAATAGGATAAAATAATCCGACGGTATGAATTAAAATGGAAACAGCGGAAGACCTTAGAACTTAACGTTTCGCCCAACTGCTGCATGGGCTTATTCAAGAGTGGAAGAATGCTTAAAGCGGCAAACCACTAGAACATACGAAATTTTGGGAATATATATAGTGATAGTATTAATAAAATTTTAATTCATTTATAAAGGGAAAATGTGCAAATATTTACATAAGCAGACATATATATATATATATATATATATATATATATATATAGTTGGCCACTATTTCATTCTATTTTTCCCAATATGTCTACCCTACATGTATCTGTGCTTGCATGACATTTTTTCTCTATTTTATCATCCTGATGAAGTCTTATAAAGACGAAACGTTGATGTACACATAAAAAACATCCATTTTTTGGTTTTCCTTTTCCATTTTCCCATCACGTCGGATTACTTTCATCCTTCTCTTCCCATAAATATATATACATACATAAAACAATGAAAAACTACACAGACATAAAAACATACATATGTCCTTGAAATATATATAGAAGCAGTATTGGCAAAAGGAAAGGATAAATTATTTATATATATATATATGTGTATTGTACGGAATCGATGAAATCTATGGGAATTTCTTTTTCATGTAAAACGCAGAGTGAAAATGTTCGTTATTCCGTGGCTAGGCAGAATCCAATATAAAATCGTCACATGCAATTGTATAGCGACCGAATTCAGAGACGTTTACTTACTTCTTCTCATATATTAGATAACGCCCTCTGTTTTCTTTATACTTTTCTTCTCTGTTGCGTGTTACTCTTTTTATAACTTCACCGATTACTTACATGCATCCCAGCGTGACAAAAGTGATGCACAAGGTCGAAAGGATGAGATTGAAAGGCCGGCACATAAGAGGCGGTGCTCTATCGACCGCCAAAGATGACTTAACAGCTCCGTCAGTATTCACAGGAAGAGGCGTCTCAGTCGGGCAGAAATAAACTAACCCCGTACTTAATGCGAAGATTGAAAAGCACGGGAGGGTGGAGCTCCTAGGACTACCCACAACCATACCTCAGCCCGTCATAAGCAAGGACCCTGCAGACACAATAGCCAACTCTACGTCGGACGGATTGTCGATGGCATATCTTCGACTGGTATTCTTGGTGTCGTGACAGATTGACTTTTAAATCCGGCTTTCTTTATCTAACCCTTACACTGCTTTATAGTTTTTTGAATGAGAGAAGCAGATGATGAGTCATAAAAAAAAGAAATACGTTAGAAGCCGGAAGTCTGCCTGCAAGTGTTTCTTTTAATCTGCAGATAAATTTAAATGAAATAAAATGTTCCCATTTTCAGAGAGACATGGCGACGTATTTCTTGGAAGAAGAACTTCTAATCTTTATATCATTCTGCATCTGTTCTCCACAAATCACGTCAAAACTGTTTGCGATTAACACTAGACGAGAGAGATAAGACATGCCCAAAAGCTTATATTTGCCAATGTTATTAATCGATTTCTATTTGTTTCTTTTATTTCGAAACGAGCAACTCACATTGATTATTTGCTGTTTTAATATTGTGACAATATAAGATATTTACGGACAAAATAAACTGACCTCCGTGACGTAGCCCGGATGGCTAACATGTTAACGTTATTTGTATAGTCATTCTAAATGTCTCACTCTCCGAAGTTTTTGATACCATCTGAAGGTACGTCCTCGACACTCAGTTTAACAATGGATTAATTTGCTGTCAGGCTGATGTATGATTCTGTTTATTCCAAAAAGGTCTACTTTCCCATGTTTTACCTTCTCTTTTTGAGAAGGGGTTAGTTTATTTCTAATAGTTAAGACACCCCTACGGTGTTTCACAGACATTTTTTAAGGCTAGAGTGCGTTTCACCGAGTGGGCTGGTATTTCAAACACTCACATGACATCGTGTCTAACAACGTGGAGATGAGAAAAATAAAACCTCCACAATGGGTAAATAAAAACAAAAAAAAAATATATTTAACAATATATGAATGCGGGCTTCTATAAAATCCGAAAAATGTCAGATGGGTTTGATGAACAAGGGAATTAGTTTCACTTTTCGGTAGGTCAGATCTCTGGGTTGATGGGTACAGCACGTAAGTCCACACTGATGAATCATGAGAAAAAAGAATAGGCTGTATGTGTATGACGAGAGAGTGTTCGAGAAACATCTGATTTTTTTTCCAACTCTCATTTTCACGACAATGCGTAACGGTAACATCGGGTAGCCCTCCGACTATTGTGTCAAGCGTGTTTTTGTATTGAGGTGTTGTTTTTATTGCAGAGTAGCATAAAACACATGTGTATAGAGGTCAATTTGAAAATAAAATTTATATAAATGATAATATATTTCATATATATATATATATATATATATATATAAAGAAAAATAATGTTACGATGGCTGAAAAAACGTTATATCGTCGAAATTAAGTTTATTTTTAATGAATAATATATATATATATATGCGTTTTTTAGCTTCTAAAACTTACAAAATCAAATTACACAACGCTTATATTGAGGAACAATTACTCTCCATATATATATATATATATATATATATATATATATATATATATATATATATATATATATACTTTAAAACATTATAAATTCTAAAAGCGAATTTCTATCGGCTTGCAGGAATAGACGAAAATGCAAATATACCAACTACCTAGCCCCAACTGATACCCCATCCTAATAACTAAGTTCGTTCAAGATATCAACTTACTGTAATTTATTGTTGCATTTTATTTACTTCATATATTTCATTCATTATTTTTTTTACAACCTATGGAATATTACGAGTATTTTTCTTCCATAAATTTCGAACTTTCTTTATTTTTGTTTGGATGTTTTGCCATCGCCTTATAAGTATATCCCCCCTAATTCTATATTTTTATTTATTTTGAAGAGTTTTAATTCAAGATTTGATATTTAGATCTTACTGATGACTACAATTTATCCCACCCAATTTAATGTCATGCACATTTGACACCCCGTTTTCTTTACTTTTCACTTGTATGTATCATTTAAGTATGATACTCTTATTAAACTTAATTTTATCGATTTGTCTACATCTTTTATCCCCATTTCTTTTACTCTGACATTTTGTATCTTATATTAGCAACTTTTTAATTATTTATCAATTATTATCAATTTATTAAAATTAAACTCATATTATAGCATAATACTTATTATATATTTGAATTTCTTCGATTTTTTATCTTAATTTCGTTTTTTCTTGTAATTGTTAATTGTCAATCTTTTAAATCTTTTAATTTTTAATTCTTAATACGTCATTTTAAAAATCTTAATTTTTAATACGTAATTAAAATTTTTTATTTTTTTAAAGCTTTTTTCTCTAAATTTAATTTAATTTATGCACACAATTTTTTAATTTGTTGCCAATATCGTTTCTTTAATAGTAATTCCATGTCTTCGCATTTTTCTTTTTTAACACACACACACATATATATATATATATATATATATATATATATATATAGTAAGTTAAAAGTAAGAAAAAAATATTTATGGCAATAAAACTACACATATGCTTCCGTGTTTCATCCCTGGAGGAAATCGTCAGGCTAAAACGATTGCCCTTGGGGATGAAACGCGGAAGCCTCTGTGTGGCTTAATCGCCATAAATGTATTTTTATAACTTACTACCTAGCTCTACTCATGTATCGAGCACTGTTGAAGTAAATACTGAAAATTGATACATAAATAATGATATCCCCTGATAACATTTTATGTGGATAGATGAAATAATATATATATATATATATATATATATATGTGTGTGTGTGTGTGTGTGTGTGTGTGTGTGTGTGTGTGTATATATTCGTTTCTGTTTGTGTAATTATAATCGATACGCAAAAATAATAAAAAGGAATAATAATTGTTCGTGAGGAAGAAGATCGCTTGTGCATTGTTTTACCCAAAATTTCTTAAAAACCTTCTACATTGTGGAACGAACGAAAACCGTCTGACTAATAAAAGCAATTAAATCCGTTTGGTCTCTGCACAGTGTAACCTTTGGTCGCTCGCCAACGCTGCTTTCCCAAACTGAAGTGCACTCCTCTGATATTGTCTGGCGAGTGCAAAGAGCAAGCTACAAAGATAGCATTAATAAGGAATGGATTCCTCTTTGAATTTAATACCCGTCGTGCTTCTGCATTCAAATAGTCTGCGTGTGAGACCCTCTTACGTCTACTTGAGGTGATCTAGGATTTCGTTTGTAAGATTAGGGCAGTGTTTTCTTTTGAGAAGATTTCTTACTTGTCTATTGTAAATTAACGTTAGAATTAGTATCTGTATTATAAGTTTTGCATTGATTATATATATATATATATATATATATATATATATATATATATGTGTATATATATATAGAGAGAGAGAGAGTCTTATAAATATATATATATATATATATATATATATATATATATATATATATATATCTTTTATCGCCGTATCTTGGTTCTTCAGTGTGGTTAGAAATGGCTTGGCTTTTAGTTGATATGCTAAATCTCACCAGTCTCTCAGCAGTTGGGACGTTTTTACCTTATATGTTTACACTAACTACTCGTCTAAACTAAAGGGGCATTGCATACAAGAATGCGTTTAAGGGATATATAATAAATAATATAATAGCACAATACTGAAATACTCTCCAAATAAATTTAATTGTGGTGTGTGTGATTTTTTTGCTTTTATCAGGAACTTGGCAACAACATTAAAAAAGGAACTTGGAAGTGTGGGGAAAACCAAAAAAATACTTAAGAACAAAGAAAATTGCAGTTCTAGAATAAACCTCATATTCAGCTGATATTGCTCTGTGTGACTTTTTTCCCACCAATAAACGCACCGTGCAGAAGTTAATGCAATCAAAATGTGCATATAATGCAATCAAAATGTGCATATAGAGGTAGAGAGCATTAATGTGATCGAATGGCATCTCTAGTCACCCTATCTCGTTTCGTGTGACATTTCTTTGTCTTTTACCTTAAATTAAAGGTACCCTGTAAGCGTGAATACAATCAAAATTTGCGTACCAAAGGAGACCAACATCGCGGCACTGAAATACAGTCTATATAAAGTTGATCTCGTTTTGTGTGAGATTGTCTTCTCTCTGTAATGAGGGGGTAATTGGATAGTAAGAAATAGTATAGTAAATAGTAAGATAGTAGGAAATTCATATATACAACGATTCTATAGAAATCAAGAATATAAAAATAATAATTTTACAACTGAATGGATTACTAAAACAATGATTGATTAGTTGTCTGTAGATAAGCAGTCATCTGTAGCATCATCCATTCTCGTTTTACTTGACTTGTGATCGGATGATTTGTCAAGGGCAGATAAATCCTTCTTCAAAATATTTCTGAAATGTTTCTTGACAAAGGAAATCAGTTTTGCGTACAAAAGAGTTTCTCTCTTTAAACATAGATATACTATCAATTGATTATTTATACATCCACCTCCGCTTGAAAAGAAATCTAAAGGAACTCTGAATGCAGAAATGCAATCAAAAGAGACAAGGCACAGCATGGAATAACTTTCAGATAATGCACAGCAACCGTGTATAGAATTATCCGATTATTTTTAAGTGTAAACCATTGCTGCTAAGAATTTTAAATACATTGATTGTGACAACAGTCACGTTACTTTTAAGACATTTCTCGTACAGTGACCAGTGCGTAATAAACATACTCGGTGGTTTATTAGCTCTGACGGGGTGTTTACATTTTCCGTCGAGTTTGTTTTTTGTTTTAACTATGTGTGTTTGTCTGTGTAAATCCTAGAATCATCAGCGCGTGACCAATCGTCACTAAATGTGGTCAAAGTATTGTATCATGGTCTGATTTGGACCGATTTCATTTTTGGAGATCGAGGTGAAAGGTCAGGGTCATGGAAAAAGGTTAAGTCACATCTTTGGCGATAACTTCAGTTCGGTTTATCGTATGGATTCGCTACTTGGCACATATTGTAACCAAGGCAACGCCGCATTGTATATGATCTTGATCTATTTTGATAATCTATGATAATTTTATCTGCCAAGGGCAGATAAATCCTGCCTCAGTCTGTCTCAGCAAGGGCAGGTATATCCTGCTTCAGAATATCTTCAAAATACATCTTGAAAAGGGAAGTAATGTTAGGGTATAAAAGAGTTATCTTTATTTAAACATAGATTATTATTGATGGAATATTTATATCTCTCCCTATCCCCACAAACTGAAAAAACTTTTACGGCGTGAATTTGAAGAATTCGATCATGGTTGAAATTTTGACAAAATTTGAACTTCCGATTTTTCCAAATTTCATGTGTGGATCTGATTATCTGTGATAACAGTAGCCACTATGCAAAATTCGATTATGATACGTCGTATATATAGTTTTTGAGTTATAAAGGTTTTCGTGGAAAAATTTCAGGACAAGTTCATACAAGAAGTAAGGTCCAGACAAAAATCTAATGTTTTTGTTTTGTAGCGTAAACCAAGTAATTTGTTTCTTAGAATTGAAATCAATTGATTGTTACGAGAGTCTCATTGCTTATCATAAACACTTCCTATCCTGATCAGCGCGTAAAAAACAGACTCGCCAGTGTTTATAGAAGATAGATAATGAAAGTTTGTTGATGCGAAACACAGTTTGTTAAAGCAAGTTAGATATTTTTTGGGCTGATGAAAAAGAATCGAATCAAAGACGTTTTAATGTTTTTTTCTCAGTTACTTGCGCGTTTTCATGTCGCATTTGAACAGTGAAAAAATCGATTTTGTTCACTTGTGATGTTCGTTCCTCTCTCGCCTTGGCCTGCTTAATCAATATTAAATTGGAACTGATTTATCGATCGGTAATTGCCAATAAGTTTCTGAATAAATAATGAAAGTAGAAGACAGTGTATAACCCTTATGTAAATACATTCTAAGATAATTTGATTCACCAAATAAATTTAAAAAATGTCTTTTATTTACTCTTGTTTTAATTTGTTATTTTGACGTTGTTTAGAATCATATATATATATATATATATATATATATATATATATATATATATATATATATATATATATATATATATCAGTTGAGATAAACAAAACAAGGACGTATATTTATATATTTATTCCAACTATTCAAACACAACGATTATATGGCGTACGATCGTTTCCAAGACACTTTTAGAAAATGTATTTTGTTTTATACTTTTGATGACTCTAAATAGTCACTCCATCAGCGCCATTTACAGCATCACATACAAAAGTCTTTTAATAAAAACTTTTATATCTATTAGTAGGTACATAAAATCAGTACAGCATCAGTACCGTCTGTTTTGTTAACACTTTCTGAGCCTGAAACTGATGGTAATGATGTACTAATTTTCCGTATCAAATAATAAATATATATTATGCTCTTAATTTATTTCCTCAATTAATTGAGCACTCTGCTGGGATTTTCTCTTACGATTTTACAAAAGAAGTTTTATATATATATATATATATAGTGTGTGTGTGTCAAATTATATTGGCAGGAAATCAATAATATACTCGATTGTAAGGGAGTGAGAGCAAATATAAATAATTTATTTGTAAAATATATGTTACATCCTTCAGAATTGTACCGCGGTGTCATCCAGATGGGCTGACTTTTTACATTTTTAAAAATTCGAAAATGTGAAAACTCAGCTAATCTGGATGAAATCGTGGTACGATTCTGAAGGGTGTAACATATAGTTTGCCGTGTTTCGGGTGAACTATGTTAAAAAAAAAATTGCCAATATTATCACCCATTTATATTTACATTTCTGGTGATAACAAAAAATATAATTAATCTTTTGCAACAATCGCTTAAATATCTCACATAATTCTCAGAGATTATTTTCATTAATTAATATTCGCTTAAAACACAGCGACAAAAATACGGTTACAAAACTGAGAAGTATGTTTCTCTTAATAAGAGAATACTACAATTAATTACAGCATACAAGTTTACAATTGTGAAAAAAAACTATGTTTTAAAGAAAGTTAAAAAAAAACATATTTTCATTAGAAAACATGGCATGTGTTTTTCAGAATTATGTGATCTATTCCCCGCTTCTTTTATTCCAGCTCGTTTTATTCGTTGGTCTAGTGGTCTCCATTTCGCTGTTTTGATACCTCATTGCAATACAGCTTCCTATTGCAGTAGCTTCTCTCCAAAAACCGCAAGCTTGTGAGCCTCTCTTCCTGCTGACTGTTTTCCTCCTATCTATAATTATGGTCTTTTCAAGACTAGGGCATCTCCTGTTTTTGCGATAATCGTATTTGTTCTTGTTAGCTCTTTATATGAAGTGGTTTCATGCCTTGTCTGGAGCGATTACCATAAAAATATATGTTATAAAAAATTCTGTGTCCACTTTGAAGAGTGACGTCACGATAATGTATGAAAGAATGACAGGCGATTTTTAGTCAGTCAGATATTGAAAACGGTAATGAATGGACGCAAACTAAGGCTGCAATAACAAATGCAAAATGGGAATTTAATTCCTTAAAAGGTTGATAGCGCCACTTGTTCTATGCCCATCTCCATCCTCCCCTGTAACTAAGTAGTTAAGAAGAACAATGTTCTTCTTAACAATTTTGGTCTCTCTCCACTTCATGTTAATGCGTGACTTTTATTCGTATGACGAAAATTTCTCTCCAAAATAAAGGTCCAGTTTAAATTCTCCGTCGATCTCGCCTTTTTTCCTTTCTGTGTATGGACACTATTTGATTACAGACACGGCTACGACGACGACGACGACGACGACGACGACGACGACGACGACGATGATGATGATGAATATGATGATGATGATGATGATGATGATGATGATGATGATGATGATGATGACGCCGATGTCGGGGGCAGGCCGGCGCGCCAGTATACAAAAAGAGATATGACTACGAGTGCATTTGAAGAAAGTGACCTTGATTTAAATTACGTGTTTAAAAAACAAACAGATAACAGAATGTTCTTAAATTCAAAAGATGCAGCTGAAGAAGGTTGGAGGTTACATCGGCCGACGCGTTTTGAAAAACAGGCTAAGATTGAATCTGTAAAGAAGTGATTAGAATACAAACAATCTTGTTTATTTACAAAGAAATTTGGAACATTCCAAATTTGGAACAATCTCACCCAACTTGAAAATCAGTATAGACGGAATCACGGTTTCAAAATTAAGACAACTAGTACTTTTTAGACGTTATCTTCCCGAACACCCTGATTAAAGACGGATAATTCACAGTTTATTATTTGATACGAGGCTCCTTCCATCTTTAAACTCTCTTTGATTAACTTTTATCTGCCTTCCTATGATCAACATCAGGAGTGGCGATGAATTTATTAACCGTTTAGCTGGATCAGAAAATAATTCTTGATATTATCAATGATTTTTGCCTGAGGGTCATTCAGAAAAGACACGATTGTTGACATCTCACTCGAAGTCAAATAACTCTTACGTTCAATATTTGACCTATGTTATGAGGCCTCGTTAATAATTGGGCGCTGGTTATTCAGTTAAATGACTGCCGGATGTTGACATATGCGCAGAGCGGAAAGCTATTTAAACATCTTGAACAAATAGATGTTGGCAACGTCCAGGGAAAAAAGTCACTACATTCTAATCGATACGGCTATGATCACGTTGACTGGCCGGTTGTAGTACGTTTGCTTGCACAGCGTTCAGTTTTCTGTTACACGTTGCTTGATACGCACGTGGGTTCATGCGTACCTCATCCTATTTTTTAAAAACTTTTATTCACCCCAAACAAGGGATATGACCACTGAAGCTTAAGGGACTACTGCAGTAACAGTCAGATTTATACGTAGATAACCTGGGTTGGAAACTAGACAGCAAAATGTTTGTTCACATTACATTTAAATTTCTGCATGTTAGCACGTTCGGAGAAAACAGGGAGCATTAAGTGGTCCGATTAAAAAGATATCAGAGTAAAGAATCTTCCGTATCTAGAAACCGCTACAGCTAAGAGATAACATTTTTCTGCTACTCGAGTTGATCAGGCGTATTTACGTTGAAAGGGTACACGTGGAGTAAGTTCCTCGGAACCCATTCCGTGGAAGTACTCGTAAAACAAGCACAGGAATGCAACAATACGGTGATGTGACAGGGGCTCGGGAGTGGAAGGCAATGCGGGACCTATTAGGTTTGAACCAGAGGTTGTGACTAATGGCTGGTGCACCAACCTAGATGTAACAATATTACTCCATTCACGGGCGATAGTACGAAATTATTAGCCAAAAGATCAAAGTAAAAATAAAATAAAAATCTGTTCTGATTTTTAAAAAAATAGATATCGCATCCAAACATACTTTTATAGGCTTTTCGCCTCATTTATTATTAAATTCTTTAAAAAATGTTTAAAGGAAAAAAATAAACTCCCCAATGTTTATATATATATATATATATATATATATATATATATATATATATATATATATATATATATATATATATATTGCACTAAAAGGTACTCGGATGAGGCATTCTCTATTTTGCACAGAGCTCGTTCGAAATCGCATTTAAAGGTTCTCGAAGCGGT
>OY744544.1:1308498-1315998 GCA_963556195.1 Sepiola atlantica | reverse complement strand
GATATATCTTACATTCAGTCAGTGTCGCATGATAGCGTAGGGGTTAGAAGCGCCGGTCGAGGCACTAACTGGGCTGATGAGCTGTGAAACAGCGAAACAGTCTGTATGTGGATGACTATATATATATATATATATATATATATATATATATATATGGAAAATGAAAAATGGAAAATGAAAAAGCCGGTTTGTGAGTGAATAATCAAACATACGGAAGCTGATAGGTTGCAGGCATCAAATTTATGCTTGTATGATTTTTTTCTTCATTTTTCCTCATCCTTAGAATAAAGACGAAACTTAAATCATATTATTTTTGGTTTTCCTATTTAATTTCCCATTACATCGGATCATTTTATCTCTATCTTTATTCATATATATATATATATATATATATATATATATATATATATATATATATATATATATATATATATGTATATATATATATATATATATCGGAAAAAGGAAAACTGATATGAAATATACCTTTAAATTTTAATTTATCATGAAAAGTTGAAGCTCAATATACGAGATAGACCAATTATATATATACAAGTAAATATTGTGTAAAATACAATAGAAAGTTATCAATTGTTCAAAGCAAAGATTTTATATTTGATAATTATTGTATTATTACTTATTAAAAAATAACGAAATAATTATCTTATGTTAAATAATTAATTACTTAATAGATATTGTATTTTACGCAATACTTGTTTGTGTGCATATGTGTATGTATCTCTATGATAATAAAAGTAAAATACACTATCACGTGTGTCTGCGTGTGAGATGTTTCTTATAAGAGGTCCGTCAAAATTAATCTTGCCACAACCAAGAGAAACAGAAAAATGCGTGTTAAAATTGAATGTCATCACCTACATAGTTGTCAACTATTCTTGTGATGGCGTTTCTACTGCATTTTCTACGGTGTAGAATGACGATCTCAACGTGTAAAACTGGACGCTAACCCTAACCCTAACACTAACACTAACCCTAACACTAACCTGTAACTGACCCTAAGAATAGCTCAACCCTTACTCAACCCTAACTCTTTACCGATTTCTTATCTGACGCATGTTTATACAGGACTAACAGATAGCGCGTCTATCCCGATAGACAATATAATTAATTGATCTGTTAAACAAGCACATATGTTTGACACCAGTGTAAGATAGGCAATCAAAAATATATTTATGAATGTGGGATTCAAGTTTGGTTGACCTCTTATGACTAGCTCTATATTGGTACATGATTTTTACACAACTGTCTCTAATTTCATTTCTGGTCGAAGTTTAGACAAAACTTTCAGACAGCCATATTAAAATGATCTATCGGTCTCAAGTTCCTTTCTCAAAATAGTTCCCAGTTAATATCAAAGTTAATGTTATCTTCTTTTCCAAGGCCAAAGCTTATACCAACAAATTGGTTGCCCTGACAGTTAATATCGATTGTGTTTAAGAACTATTACCGTGAATTGTTTCGTTATTTTATGTATACTGTTTTACAAAGTAATAATAGACAAAAGGGGGAAGTGGCAACTCAAGTTGAAGTCAATGTCCCCAATGACGATGGCTTAAACAGAGCTGACATGGAAAAATAACTAAATGCAAATGGCCTTATGCACGACATGAAAAGAGACTGGAATTTAAAGAAGATCTACATCATTCAAGTAATTATAGGAGCAACCGGACTTATAAAAAATATTTTTAAAAAATACCTGGCGAATATAACCGGTGCACCAAGTGCAAGAGAGATACACACACTTGCACCTAAAAGGACGGTTAGAATTTTAAAATGATATCTCGATTGGAGTGTCTGAAAGAGCGGGTGAATGTTTATGAACCGGTAGCATGCCTCATCCCCAGCAAAAACAAAAAGATAAGAAAATTGAAAAAAAAGTTAAACAAACCTTGTCTGTGAGAAACATACGTATACCATATAACTCACACGTACCCCACCCCCCACACACACATAAATATATATATATATATATATATATATATATATATATATATATATATATACATATAATTTTTTTTATTCCTACAGACATGTAAAATATATGCGATACTGGCATGTCGATGTTATCGACCTACACCTGATACAAACTAAGATCTCCTCAGGCAGAATTAGAATCCGATACTTCCCTCATATCATATTTGGAGAGAATGAAATGACGGAGAAAAAAGAGTACTTTGACGAATTAAATCGAAAATACTCGCAAAAAATGACAGAAAATGGAACAAGAACCCCACGGAATTACATACACCAATTTGTCCGAAACACTGAATGGAATGGGAGAATTGAAAAAAAAAGGTCTTATCAAGCAAAATGCAGGCCGTGTTATTTAATAATGTTTGCCTAAATATATATATATATATATATATATATATATATATATATATTATGCGGAAGACTTTGTGTAGCTATAGATATATTTTCATAACTTACTATACATATATATATATATATATATATATGTGTGTGTGTGTGTGTGTGTGTGTGTAGTTTCCATACGTTTGTTGTAAAAGTAGGTCGATTTTTTCACTTGGAGAACGTATGGATGTGTTTAACTAGCGAGGACAGTCTGTTGTGTTTGATGTAACATGTTTGAGTGAACAACGTCTACCTAAATACACATTACATGGGAATAATGTCTATAAAACTAAAACAAACGAACCATTTTGATAAATGTCGCGCTGAAGCCATTGTGATGCACCAGTAAACAAAATACTAAATAACGCACGAATACACACACAGACACACACACACACACACACACACACCCACACACACACACACACACACACATATATATATATATATATATATATATATATATATATATATATTGTTTTCTTACTCCCATTATTACTCAAATTACAATCTCCAAATTACAAACATCTCTATTATCTGAATTATTTGAATTATTCGAACTACTGTTCTCATCATAGATGTTATGCGCACATCGTTTCTTATCGAACTCGGGAATCTATACGGAATTGACACTTTTCATGGCTATTACACTCCAGCTATGTACATAACTCATAGCAAGAAGATTTCAGTAAATAAAGATGACCAGCAAAGAAGGTGGACCGATCAGATAAGCGTTTAAACTGGCATGCTGCTCTTGACAGCTGATAGACTGACCAATCTGTAACACATAGCGAAATTTTCTTTTCAAGTATTTGGGCACGTTCTATGGATGCGAAAAATAAGTTTCTAAGTCAGTGTATTCGTCTTCTTAAAAAGATATCATGCTAAATTAGATAGAAGTCTAAGCAAAAGTCTTGTAATTGTTTATTGTTTTTAGTCTAACGGTTGCTTTAATTGTAACAGTATTTTTAATATCTGTTTGAAAACATAGGGCGTATAAAGTATAGTTCATGCGTAATTTGGTGGAGTTCTAACAAATATTTTTTTTAGACTGTAGATGTTTATTTGTATTAATTGGATTATTGAAACTCTATTCTCATCATGGTTTGTATTGTTCACGTATCGGCCGATGTAACCTCAGACCTTAATCAGGCACATTTTTTTGAACTTTAGAATCTTTCTGTTAAACTCGGGAATCCGTAAGAAATTTCAAACTGAATCTTTTACTTTATTCACGGGAGGATTATCCTCATTCCGTCATCCATGACGGAGTAGACGTGTTAATTATGATATGATCCTCCGATTTCGTCTTAAGATAAAACTTTTATTTTGAACATTTTCTAGAATCAGAATAATGTAATAGAGGTTGATCAACATAAGGATTCTGTATATATGTTTCATAATACTACTAAATATATAACATATAATTATAACAGATAAAATGCTATCTTGATTCTAATCTTCGGAAGCAGACATAAAAGTGGTGCAAAACTCTTCTCTTCGGAGACGTAATTTTACCCGACATAGTATGAGTTTTCTTCTAATACACACACACACACACACGCACGCACACACAAACACACCCACCCATACAGCGAAACACTCTGTATGTGGATGACTATATATATACATATATATATATATATTAGTACTTCATGTATCCACATAAAATATTATAAGGGGATCTAATTTTTTATGTATCAGTTTTCAGTATTTACTTCAACAGTGCTCGATACGTAAGTAGAGCTAGGTAGTAAGCAATGAAAATATATATGGCAATGAAACACGGGAGCCTCTGTGTAGCTTGATTGCCATATATATTTTCATTGCTTATATATATATATATATATATATATATATATATATATATATATATATATATATATATGTACGTGTGTGTGTGTGTTTTATGGAAGACGCTCCACACAAGGCATAGAGCCACTTCAACTGGTAGATGGATATATTCTAACTCAGAAAACAGCAATTCTCCCCCCTTTGTCAGAAACATCGGTCATGAAACGTGAGGTCTAAAGGACAAAATAAGGGAAGCTAGAGTTACGAAGCTGCTGCCGAAAGTAAACCCAAAGTCCACTGTCTACTGTCCTATATGTATGTGTGTGTGTGTGTGTGTGTGTGTGGCAACCAATTCAAATGCGGAAGAATTCTTAAGATACTGAATGTTTAATGGAAGTAATAATGTTAATTTTATTGCTGCTAATATTATTACTACTAACACAAAAATAATAAACATGGTTGAGTCTGAACACCGTTCAGTCTAAACACTGTTGTGTCGCCGAATATGTTCAAGAATGTTGAAAGCCTTAAAACATTTACTGCTACTACTAATTTTACTGCTAACACTAAAAAAATACACGTTTACATGGTCCAGTAATATCGTCCAGAATTCCACTGAGGTTAGACACAAGGTCAAGTGTTGGTTTTGATGAAAGTCTTTCTGTGGAACGAACTGTATTCGAACCCGACACACTCAGGTGTTAAGTCCACACATTCCACCGGTATATTCGGTGCCTTTCAGTGACTAAAAGACAGACAGAACAAGCTGTATCATGAAAGTAGACGGAGGCAGTTTATCGTTGCTTTGTGAACAGCACGCGTTCTCTTTGTATCGAGCTACGTAGAGGTAGAGTGACGCCGCTGTCTCCATGCGTCGAATTGTTTTGAACCGGTGTCGAAAACATCGCACATGTCATAGACGAATTTAAAGGGCGGAATATTTTTTGCATAGCTTTGCTACCTTGCATGCAGCTCTGGCTGTAGCGATCTAAACCAAATCATTTGTATTAATACACACAATGGCGTCTATTATATCGAACAATATCTCAGTAAATCTGTCTTTCCATCTGTCCTAGGATAATTTATTAATATTTATGTTTATATGTATTTATGGGATTGAGATTTTCGGACATCCTGTCGAATTTTGCAACGAAATACGAAATGAGGGGAATAACGGCGAACAGTCATTATTTTAAAATGCGTGAAAGAATAACGGGTGCATTTGTTTAAAAATTAGTTTAACCCGCCTAGTTTTAATGTATAAGGTAATTTTTTGTTTTAATGACTCAATCATAGGGACTACCAATCTACATAATCTGAGTCATTTAACTTTGATTCATATTTAACGATACTTTGAATTCACACAATCAGGGTAAGTGGTTCGTTTATAAGTTCATCCGAGTAATCCTTTTATAATAAAAATTAACACACACACACACACGCACACACACATATATATATATATATATATATATATATATATATATATATATATATATATATATATATATATATACATATATATATATATATATTAATTTCAACATAAATATACATATATTATATATATATATATATATATATATATATATATATATATAAGTCAGTTTCATTTTATATTTCTATAACATTTTTTTTTCACATTTCCCAAAAAAAGCATAACATTTCTGTGAGATGTATTTTTTAAGTCATTTTTTTAAAGATCAAAGAAATGAGCAAACTCACATGTGGGGAAAAACACACTAGTACGCCATTTTTTCTAGAGCTGAATTTTTAAATAGACTGCTAATTAAAAGGAACTGATAGTATATGCTACTACATCTATTGTTATAATTAACATATATATATGGGAAAATGAAAAAGGAAAACCAAAAAATGGATGTTTTTTATGTGTACATCAACGTTTCGTCTTTATTTATAAGACTTCATCAGGATGATAAAATAGAGGAAAAATGTCGAAACGTTGATGTACACATAAAAAACATCCATTTTTTTGTTTTCCTTTTTCATTTTCCCATCACGTCGGATTACCTTCATCCTTCTCTTCCCATATATATATATATATATACATATATATATACATATATATATATATATATATATATATATATATATATATATATATATATATTGTTTATGTTTGTTTGTTCGTAGTTACGTGCTCAATAACAAGTAGATCACTATTCAAATGAATATACAAAGAGTTTTTGGTGATATTCCTGCATAAATGGTGAAGCTTAAAAGAAGGGAAAATGTTTTGTTTTTTTTAAGTTAGTAGAAACTTTGCTGTTTTCTTAAACTCAATTCATTCTTTCAGAATCCGCTCAGTCAGGGATCTGGAGAAGTACGACTTTAGAAAACGCTGTGGCTGAATTATGTATAAATATATGCAGCCCGAAAATATGTCTATAAATAAAATTCTATAACTTTATCTATCTATATATCTATCTAGAGATCTAGACATTTAAGTAACAATTTATCTATGTGTCGACTTCAAATTACATTCAGCATGCATCAACACAGTAGACCTTGCACACAGATAGCAATATAAATCCCTATAACAATAATACATTTATAAATGATGAAAACACACACAAACACACACGCACACACACATATATACATATATATATATATATATATATATATATATATATATATATATATATATATGTTGTCAGATAGAAAGAATAAATAAATATGTATGTGTATGTCTGTTAGTTTGTGTGCCTGTGTTTTTATGTGTGTGCAATAATGGGTATTTTGTGCTAGCAGATACACTTTCTCAAGTATATATACAGTATATATACACATACGCACACACACACTTTTAGAAATACACATATATATATTTATATATGTATCAGCTGAGAAATATATACATGTGTGTATTCAAATTATACATATACATATATATATATATATATATATATATATATATATATATATATATATATATATATGTACATGTACATATATGCATGTATATATCACCCCTCTATCAATCAACTATTTGCATAGTTCGTTTATTCCTATCTTGATATCTTATTTAATATATATATCTTTCCGTATATAATATATATATATATATATATATATATATATATATATATATATATATATATATATATATATATATATATATATGTGTGTGTGTGTGTGTATGTGTGTGTGGTCTTTTCTTTATATATACATTCCGTCAGCTTGCAAGATAAAATGTGGTCCACTTTATATATCTTTCAATCTATACAAATGTTACCATAGCCATTTTCTCTTTCACTATTATATTAATAAGCGTGTCATTCTGAGGTCGTGAATTTCAATCTATAT
>OY744544.1:1243498-1295998 GCA_963556195.1 Sepiola atlantica | reverse complement strand
ATATAGACTCGATATATATATATATATGTATATATATATATATATGTATATATATAGAGATATATAAATATATATATATATATATATAAATATATATATATATATATATATATATAAATATATATACTTTGTTTTCTTTTTTCTTAGTTTTGTTTGTTAATTTTCCCCTCTGTTCAATTGATGAACCGCCTCACAGAAAACGCGAAACACACTGGAGAACACAACGTGCACAAACGAAATCCCCGAAAACTGAACGCGTTTGTTTGTGTTTTCCTCGCCTCTGCTTCTTGTCGTATTTAGCAGCGGCTCGGCGAGCAATCGCTACGATTTTGAGCGCAAACGGGCGGTGCGCGAGCGGGCATGCCGTTCTCTCTTGTGTGTGTGAGTGTGTGTGACTGTGTGTGTATTAGAGATGGAGAGCGGTAAATAAGGAAAGACAGACAGAAAGAACACGGCTGGATTGTAAGTGATGAAGAAGAGAGTGTTCTTCAAATTACTCCATACATCAATCAGCTGGTTCGTTGCATATTGAAACATTGGGAACCTCCAACATAGGTGTTAACTCTACCGACGTTTTATACCTTCTAAATCGCGGGGCCTAAGCCTGTGCGGAGCAGAAGCAAAACAGCGTACTAGGAAGACTTCCATAATTATATCGAGTCGATAGGTAAATTAAAGACATGCCGAACGCTTAATAAAAGTTAGATAATTTCATGATTCTTTGTTTATAAAAAAAAATGGTTAAATTGACACAAAAAAGTTGTACAAAGTATGGTGTCCCCGTATCATAACACTGTCGGAATATTTAGGTATAATTATTTTTAGAAAAACAGCGATTAAATGCAGATTCACTCGGATAAATTGTATCCTAAGGATATATTTTTTCAAGTAAGTACCATTAAGTACCATTAGTACCATTTCAAGTAAGTACCATAAAAATATTAAAACGGCTAATAAAAAGTAAATTATTTTACTGAATTGTATGCGAAACATACATTCTTTCGAGTAGCATTCATTGGAAGAGTATCCTGAGAATGTACTATATATAATAGAAACATCTAAGTAGGTTATCTCAAACTTTTGTTCTGACTGCATAGTGAACTACCTATCATAATCATCATCATTGCTCAGGCAACAAGCTATCGCTCCAAAAAGAAACTCAGAAAACGCGAACCCTCACAACACACTGTTAATCACTTTAACCATGTGGTTGATGGTAACTATTAAAAAAAGGGGGCTAGTTACACTAATAAGAACAATCAGTAACTTTAACCATGATATTGGAATGGAATTTCACATTATCGAATCGATATTAGACATTGGGGAAATGTATATGCGAGGTTGAAATAGCAGATTGGATGTCTAAAGTGAGTACTATGTTAATCTAAAACAGACACTATTGCATATTTCTATAAAGCCACTGATCACCTATGCATGGACAATTGTATCAGGCCGGGTGTACCGGAAATGCCACACGGAAAGAATAAAATGTACAGGCACGCACCTAACCGGAAGAAACAAAACAGTGGTCTGTTGTCGGAAATAAAATAATTGTTGATTGCTTCATACCCACATGCAAAGTTTATGCTATCCAAAATGTTACACTGCAGACGGAAATACTATGTCACTAAATAAACGGCCTAGAGGCCTGGCTAAATTGACAGTGAAAGAGAAATCCTAGATTGGGCGTTTATTATAAAACTAAACCGAAATTGAGATCGATGGTTGACTAGCGACCGGGTTCGAGAAAACCACCCTTCGAATTCCTGTACGTCGTCCTTCATCCCTAACCCGCACTCGTTCACCGCCACCGACAATAAAGATATAGCATTATATTTTTATACATCAATGTCTGTCGTCATTCTATTAAGCGCAGTAATAATGTGACGTTGTTACCACACATTGGCTGGTGCTCCAGCCACTATCCCCTCCATCTTGAACGGCTTACAAAAAATTAACCTTATTGTTTAAAGCCGTCTGTCAGGTTCCACCTTCTGTCTATTCACCACAGTGTTGCATCTCTGTGCTTGTTTTACAAGTACTCCAACGGAATGTGATCCGATGAACGTACTGTACTTGTACCCCCTAAATGTCTAAAAAGTCAACTTCTTAACTTTAGAGGTACCTAGATGCCGGATGACTTTTTGCTCTGATAGCTTCTTTCCTCGGACCACTTGCAATTGGAATTCCCTTCTTACTCTTTGTTTCTCCGATTCTGCCAAGATATCGACATTTAAATGTACTGTGAATAAACATCTTGCTGCCCAACTCTCTATTCAATATACGTCTTATAATTCTACCCATATAGCAGTAGCTCCTTATGCTTCAGTGACAATATATTATGTTTGGGTTGAGCAAAAATTACCAAGAAATAACAATTACAATTAAATACCGACCAATTACAAACTTATCGAACATGTCAGCAATTTAAACTGGACGTCGTAGCTACGCTATCTACCACTCCTTACATGCGTAAGGCTTTTTACCGAGGGATATAAAGTGTGGCGGAAAACATAAAAAAACCCAGAAATATTCTACTACATACTGACAAAATAGTAACGAAGAAAGTATAGGTGTAGTATCTGTTCCGATGCAACACTTTGTTTTGTTTTGTCTACAGTCACTTAAGGAAACGTCTGTCTAGAATGTGACAATTTTAATTTTTACCACAATCATGATTTTCTCATTTTGGGGAGCTTGAGTTATACACATCAAAATTCGACTTTGTGTCTAACCTTGTCCTCGTATGAGGGCAATAGTTCAGTCAACATGTGGCTGAACCTCAAACAAATTGCTAACAGAGGTTTTTAACTTGGATATTATGCATGAGGAACCTCTCTTTCAGATAAAAATAAGTTTACCAAAATTAGCCTTGCGAAAGAAGTCAACAGGCGCCATCTTTAAAATTTAATTCGAGACATAAGATACTTGACATTTCCTGACAAGTATGTCCATTATTCCTGACAATTACTGACAAAAATAAACGTTTTTCCTGACAAAAAAACTTTATTAAATTAGAAATAACAAACATTGTTTGCATGAAACCCCATACAGGGCCCACTCCAAGCCAGCTTGACATTTTCCTGGTGTTTTAAATTGTAATGATAGGTATCTATATGCTTACTAATAAACTAACACCAGAAAATGACTAGCCCCTACCATTGCTTTCATGTTTTTTTTTATTTCTGATACAAATATGAATATAAAGGTACAACAACAGACTAAGTAGCCTTTTTCAAGGCAATAATTTTCACATTAATTCCTGACATTTCATAAAATATAGGTACAAAATAAGTACAATTTACAATAAAGGAATTGTCAGTTGGTCGAATGCTGAAGCACGGCTCTTGCATAATCACTACAGAACAAGTTCATGAACGGACCAAAGAACATTTCTTGTCAAGAACTACTCAAAGGTAACTTCACCATCAAGATTTGGCTGTGGTGAGTTGCTGCAGTGGAGGCCTTTGCAATTACCACACAAGTTTGAACAGTCAATGCCATGTTTCCTGCAACTGCACCTTGCTGTAGTACACCCTGAAGTACAGTTACACCTAATTATAGCCAACACATTTACAAAACTAGCTGGCAAGTCATTCTTGATTGGTTGTAATTTACCATCTGAAAGTTTCCATCCTCACTCGCCAGGTTTTAGCTTGTTTCCACATTTCCATTCTATAATTTGAAAGTAAACTCGAAGGCTGTGGAATTTCGTAGTTACTCTTGTTAGTGGCAATGATTTGGCCTCAACATATTTTGAACTTTTTGCAACATTTTCCTTAAAGCGCCTCAGTCAGAGATGATTGATGTTTTCCCCAACATTACCATTGTACAATCACAAGCCTTCCCCCCCCCCCACCTTTAATAACCTCTTCTGCACTGCTATCCTTGCCAAACACTTCTGCCAGTTTGAGGAAGTTTCTATTGTTCATCACCTTTCAAAGAGATGCTGCCTTCCCAATTCCATAAACACTGGATGTAGAATCGCAACCCAGTAGGACATGAATGTTGGAACAGACCACATATCCCAAAGATTTCCTCATCTCTTTGATGTTCCAGACTTTCACACTTTTTGCACTTTCTTTTAGTTGTGGCGTGAAGAAGATGTTGTAATCGTCATTCCTATTTGCATGATAACATAGAAGGACCAACAGGTCAGTGTCATCTGCTATCAAAATGGTTTCTCCTGTCTGTGTCCGTTCTAGAGCAGTCTTCACAATAAATACGTCAGTATCTCCAGATGCATGGACTACTTTAAAACCTGCTTGCTCCAAACTCTTTCACAGCAAGTTGATGAAGAATTGTTTGTTTTCCTGATTAGCTAGGAAAATATTATTTTTTAATTTGAACACCATTAAAGGAGTCAGTGACACATTAACACCAACAGAGTCCCCTGCTCGGCGTCGGTGAGTCGCGTCTTTAATTGATGGATCATTTGAACATGGAATTCTCTTCTTACTCCTAGTTTCTATGATTGGGCCAATATATAGACATTTAAATGTACTGTGAACAAACATCTTGCTGCCCAAATCTCGGTATATTTCTACCACTCTAGTAGTAGTCCCTTATGATTCAGTGGATATATGTGTTGTTGTGGTTGAGCAATAATTAACACGAAGGAAAAACTACCAGTAAATATCGACCAATTACCAGCTTAGCGAATATGTCAACAATTTAAACTGGACGTCTTAGCTACGCTATCTACCACTCCTTACATACGTAGCACATTTTCCCGAGGAATATAAAGTGTGGCGGAAAACATAAAAAACAGAAATATTCTACTACATACTGAAAAAATAGTAACGGAGAAAATATAGGTTTAGTATCTGTTCCGATGCAACACTTTGTTTTGTTTTGTCAACAGTTATTTAAAGAAAACGTCTGTCTATAATTAGACAATTAGTTGTAATCATCATCTCTATTGGCATGAAAACATAGAAGGACCAATAGGTCAGTGTCATCTGCTATTAAAATGGTTTCCTCCTGTCTGTGTCAGTTCTAGAGCAGTCTTCACAATCAATATGTCAGCGTCTCCAGATGCATGGATTACTTTACAACCTGCTTTCATCCAAACTCTTTCACAGCAAGTTGATAAACAAATGTTTGTTTTCTTGATTAGCATGGAAAACATCTTTTTTTTAATTTGAACACCATTAAAAGGATCAGTGACACATTAACACCAACAGAGCCCCCTGCTCGGCGTCGTTGAGCCGTGTCTTTAATGGATGGACCATTTTCATACTCATCAAAGACAATGCATGCTTTTCCATATCTATTTGTGACATATCTGCGGTATTGAGCACAGATCTCATCAAATGTGTGACCTGTTTTGCAATGAGAGGCTTTGAAGAGGTGCTCCACCATCTAAGATACTGTGAATCTGAAGACTGTTGACCTGATTGTACAGGGGAAGTCAGTTCCCATATTACGTCTGCCAAAGTCGTTTTTTTGCCCTTGCGGTAGTCCGAAAGAATAAAAAAGTGCAGGTGGGTAACCACAAAGCTCATACTGGAAATGTGCTTGCTGCTGCTGAGTTAAGGGGTTATTGGTAGATAGCACACACAGTCTCTATAATAGAAGTTGTGGACAGTTTCAACTGTTTCATCTTTGCTGAGCGAAACTTTTGACCCAAGTGTAATTGCCTGATCCTTTCTTTTAAAAGTGTACTCGTGGACATTTTCTCCAATCATTGAACCTATGATTGCCTCTCCTAGGAGTTTGCCCTGTCCACATTCAGTTACTCCACTTGAAATGCTGTGAATGGACGGATCTTCCGTGAAAGGGTCATACGTCTGGAGAAACGCAAGGAGCTCCCATGTATCCCTCACATCTCGCACTTTTCTTGCTGAAGTAGCCTCATGGTGCTGGTCACTAGTGCCAGAACGACTGCCTGCTAGTCCTTGCATTGTAAACTTGATTTCAACGCACGCTTGTAGTGATAGCGTCCAAACTAATCGTTGAATTTCGTCCATTTTTCTGCCATGGGTAAGACCTCCAGACATCTCATGTTTCTCATTAGCACCTGCTAATAACCAGATCCGTCAGCAAGCCAGCCCAGTAGCGATCACTCTGTCTAATCACATGGAATTCTTCAGAAAATTTCTGGTACAATTCAGGATGGCTTTTCGGGAGCCTCTCCATTTGCTTCTATTAAAAGTAGACCGACTCTACATATAAGATGTGTCCGGCTGCAACGAATATTTCCATCATTTTCCTTACGGCGTCAAGGTACAATTACCAGTTCCCGTTGCGCTCTGCCTTGATAAACAATTGCAATTCTTGGAGAATACATTTTGTTGTACTTAAGAATGTAACAACATTATGTTTTCCATTAATTCTAGTCACAATTATTTTGTCTTTGAAATGTTCTAACAATCGATATATTTGGTATGAGAGACTGTATGGTTCAAAGCCAGTGTCCTCGAGAATTTCCTCCATTTTTATAACAAGATCGACAATGGTGAGTTGCTCCTCGTCATTTTGCTGCCAATATTTAGCAACTTCCAGAAATGCCTGTTTTCTCTCTCTGAATCCTCTGGTCTACCACAGTTTTGTTTCTTAGAAGAATCATCAGAAGAAAATGCATTAGTGATGTTTTTATTGAGAAAGTTGGCAAAACATGTTCTGTGATAATGTGCTTCTTCTGAAACAAGGTCAGCTACATAACTTATTCTACCTTTAACAGTGGATGCCCATCCATCATTTTTTCTCACAAACTGTTAACACTCTTTCCTTAAACTCAATAGTTTCTACATTCTAGATTTTGCTCCAGAACCACAAAAAAACAATGTTCTTTAAAGTTATACACACACAAAGATTAGCTTGTACGGGATAGCATTTCATCATGGGCCGACTTGCTTTTACGGTTAATTTCTATGTATTTAGGGGTCGATCCAACGCTGTCTGCATTTCTTTTAAAATGTTGACCAATCTGAATTATGATCTTCTCTCCACGTTGTTCAGAAGCTCTGTTAATGGAATCGATGCCTTTCTGCCTGAATGTTTCTTCATTACTGGACAGTTCATTGTTGCAAATAGCACACTTTTCAGCATCCATAATTACCGGTATTTACTTTGGCCTACCTGAAATTGGAATATGACAGAATATTAAGCTCCTGCAGTAATACATCAACAGAGACAAAAATAATGCATAATAAGTTATAATTATATTTAACTTCATGAAAACTGTTGGTTGTATCCAATTTCACATTGCTACATTTGGTATTTTTGAAGATGAATTTACAGAAATTGAGTTGAGAGAGAGGAGGCTAGAATCAGCGGCAATCTTTAAAGATGGCGCCCATTGCCCCCTTTCCACAAGACTAATTTTGGTAAACTTTTTTGTATCTGAAAGAGAGGTTATTCATGCCTAATATCAAAGTTTAAAAAACCTTTGTTAGCAATTTGTCTGAGGTTCAGCCAAAACATCAGCTAGATTGACTGGACTACAAGTATGTAGAGGCAAAGACAAATGATGTAACAATGTCATAGATAAACTAATGAAGAAAGTATAGGTGTAGTATCTGTTCCAATGCAACACTTTGTTTTTATTTGTCCTCAATTAGTTTAAGAGACGTTTTTCTAGACTGAGGTAATTATAATTTTTGTCTCATTCCAGAGTGCCTCTTTTTTTTGGGGGGGGGGGGTTCCATGTAAAAAACCGACCTTGGGTCTAACCTTATCCTCCTGAAGACAAATAATATAACAATAGCATAGATCAACTATAAGCATCGACATTGACATATTTAAAATTGTTAAAGACAATATTGCTGGCGATACGGAGAATTAAAATGAAGAAAAAAACACACAAGATTAGAACTGACAACCGGAGGACGACACATGTAGAGATAAGATTACATTGAGACATTTTCCGAAGAGACTTTACACTTCGCTTCTGTTTATCACAGATACCATGCCACTCATCAACATACTCAGGAGATGCAATGCTGGTTGCACATGTAGAGATACGAAGGAAATAAAAAGAAATATCGGCAGATGCATATTAATGATCTTCAATTACTAGTCAGACACCAAAAGCAACTTGCTAGAATTTTACAGCAATTTTACCATCTTGGAGTCATTTAAATCGTAAAAGCAGCCTTCTTCCCCGAAGTAAACGACAATAAAGAATCGCTTGTGCCGTGAAAAAAGCCTCGACTGGTAAGAGGTGTAATGCCTTTTATATTTTTTTAAATCAAGTAACTTTTTATCGAGGTCACAGGTCACACGAGGATAAATGTCATTGAGTTTGACGAGTAGACAGTGAAACACCGAGGGTATTTGTAACGATGGTTATAACTAGTCAGAAAGTGACTATTTAAAATGATGGCTCATCCAGAACTTGTTTACATTGAACTTGAAAAAGGCGATGTTATAGTCAGCCGGGAAGAAGCCTTGTGGTAGTGTGTTCAACAGAAAGTCAGTGCTAGAAAAGAAACTCCGCTTAGTTCTATGGTACACAGAGGGAGAAAGGGAATTTATTGACAGTGGGTGTAGCTATACTAGTTATTATTGTGAATGTTTTACAAGGGGACCATAGATTGAAGCTCAGTCAAGCACCTGCCATGAAAATACCGATAGAGTAAAGAAAGACGAGCAACGCCTTTTCTGTGAAAAAGAAGAGGAAAATTAAAAAAAGAGCACATCTCCCACTAGATTTCGAAGTCGGTTTTCTACTTTGTCAAGGCAGCAAAGTGTTCTCTGAGCGGCACCTCCACAGATGTGGCAACAGTACTCCATCTTAAGACGTATTTGACTCTTATACAGGTAGATAATTGCGTCAAAAGGTAAATCCTTTTTGGAGCGTAGAATGATCCAACCATTTTTCCAGCGACCTTGGCAACGAATTTGATGTAATTCTCCTATTTCAAGTCTATAGAGAAGGTCAGTCTCAGATTCTGATCAAATTAGTGTAATTGCTCAAGGTGGGAACTTATCACTATAATTGTAATGATCAGAGCGTTGGTGGCGAAACGAGAGAAGCCTGGTTTTAGACGTATTAAAAGAAACAAGAACCTCTATTTTTTAATTCTAGAAAATCAGATGAAGTGAAGCTTATTTGAATTATTACACATAATTCGTCATGTCGATATAAAGTTGATGATTGTTCTGTTCGTGACAGTACACGGAACGTGTGTAGTGTCCACTTCATTTGTTGGAGACGGCTTAGGTTGAAGACGCGCAGCTTTTTGCCCGTTCGGCCATTATACAATGTGAGTCAAAATGCACGCTAATTCTAAAGTCTTTATTAAATGTATATTAACTCATATTAAATTAAACTAAATGTATGCAAAAGAAAGCAGGGTTTTTGGGGTTTGTAACATTACAATAGATGTTCAATTATACCGTCTTTTTCTGCAATCACCATCTCTGCACGTTTCACCAAATTATTTACGACACACCCAAGTTCATCACAGGACACTTTGTTTACCTCTGAAATAGTGCAATCTTTCAGCTCATTAAGATTGTTAGGCCGAAAGTGATGGAATGCGTAGGCCTTCAGCATGCCCCAATAAGAGAAGTCCAGTGGGCTGAGATCAGGCGACATTGATAGCCACGGTGTTCCGTATCCTCAGACAATCACACAATGTTCCTGACATTTTAAAGACAGAAAATCCCGAGAAAACGTCGAATAGTGGGGAGGAGCTCCGTAGTGTTGACATACAACAGTCCTCATTTTACGCTTTACTGGAGTGTTTTTGTGCTTTCGAAAATTTGTTATCAATCGTGTCAGAATAGATTTGCGTGCATTTTGACTCACCCTGTATTTCGAGACATTTGTATTAGCGTAGCAATCAGAATACGAGTAAGACACTGTTACAAACTGTTTCACTACTGTCATTTAATTTTATGTTGTGTATACTATTAATTTCTAGACTAATTTGAAACGATGCCTCTTAAATACAGTACATGGTCTTCTAAAATAGTCACTAATTTAGTACTGGTCCGACTCAATCTAGCTGTTCTGTGAAAATATATAAAAAAACGGTCTATAAACGTGGTAATAGCATATCCTTTAGAGTAAAAAAGAAACCGGAAACGGTAATCTGCGGAAAGAAGAACCGGAAGCACTAATGAGCACAACTAGAATTTTAATCAAGATTCATGATTTAAATTTAGGATGAAAAATGATGTATTACTTGTGATGAACAAAGGAACACTTGAAAGAACGGACGGACATTTTATAGCGATCTAATCGGAAAGTAATAAAAACATGTAGCGAACTGGAGGATTATGAATACCTTTGCATTCTTGAAGTGGACACCATCGATCTTATAAGAATGATAAAACTTATTTAAAATAAATTCATAGTAGAAACCTTATAAAATTGATTAACAACAGAAATATAAAACAAAGAACTAGGAAACAAATGACGATTAGTGTCTCTATGTAAATAGGTAAGAACTAAAATGGTACAAAATAAAGTCTAAGAATGATGTAGCACATATAGTCCAGCTACAAATGAGGTGGCTACTTTGATAAAATGTGATATGAAAAGAAAAATGCTAGAATTGATATGCTTTCCACAGAAAATGCTGTCGTACTGTAACATTACTCGGGAATTCTCCGATCCCAATTGGTTTGCTGGTCGTCGTTCTGTAGAGAGTTGTGATTTGTTAACACGCAGTAGTAAATCAATAACTACGCGCTCACGTTCTAAAGTTCAGATCAGCAAAACCGTCATTTTATTTACCTCCTTTATAGGAGGTAAGACACAAGGTAGAGTGTAGCTTTGATAAAAGTGTTTCTGTGAAACTAACGGGATTCGAACTTGGTACACCCAGGTTTTCAGTCCGTGTCGCTAACCACTGAGCCACTATCAGTCCTAGATCCGCCAAACCGTTAGATTTACGCCATAAGTCTGAAAGTTCTGCGGTGAGCGTCTTATGGTATTATTCTTTAGAGAAGTAGTGGCACCCTTGTCAGTAGCAGTAGTCGTAATGGTTGGCGTCCGATATGTTGGGGACAACGCTACACCCGTCCGACGCTCTTACTTTCTCCTCCATTTTTCTTTTAGTAGCCGTAAAAATAATAGTGCTAATAACGTGTACATATTGTTTTATTAGTTCTTTTTTGTTCTATGTAGCTATAACCGCCGTCATGATAAAAAGTATTGAACTGAAGTAATTTTTAGGAATGCTTATGTAAAACGCTCGTAATGCATTCTAGAATTAGTAGTGTGTGTTCCATTCTTATGCCAGTAAAACTATCACACGGTGAATCTAGTGGCGGGGGTAGTAGCTAATAAGATTTGGGTAAAATCGCAGCCACCTTTTATTTGGACAGTTTATTTGGGAGAGCCAGAATATCCGGAGAAAATATACTAATCTTTTATTTTATATTTTGGTAAAATTGAACACATTTACATCAGCTATTACTAATAGAGACTTGGTATTTCTCTGCCTGAAGTTGAAGCTATACTATTACTTCTATTAATAATGCGCAATTCAGTTTACTATACTATTTCATCAGAATAATGTACCTTCTTTCAATTCTCAATTCAGAAATGTAATGGAGTATATATGTTTCTTAGTCCTGATACTATCCCTCCAGGCATTACCTCCTTATATATATAAGCAGTATAGTGCAGTATATGTTCTGTTGTAATGACACTATCACCCTTTTATAAGATGATAAAATATATCTTCTTTTGTCATGTCCCAGGCATCGATTTTATCTTTTTAGAGGTATTGTAGTGTATGTGATTATACAATGTTCCATGACTAGCATATTTGCTCGTTTTATTTATAATTACTTTTAAATATCATTGAATTTTTATTTAAAATGTGTTTCTTTCTCTCAAATCCCTCGCTTGCGAAAAATAATCAGCTTTTTAAAAAGAGGAAAATTGAAATTATGATAAAGCTCAGGTTCCAAACCAATCCAATTATCGGAAACGTAATATCTGATATTTGCAAATATCCTTATTTTCAAAAGGAATAATGAATTTAGCAGTTCTCAAATGTTAGTATTTTAGAAAACTGTTTTTCAAAAATTCATTTTTTAAAACAGAAACACATGTGACAGTGTACACAAAATATGCAATGCTGCTATGAGAAAGATATCGCTAGTACTGCAACTGAAAATGCATGTGATGTAACGGACAATGGCTTGTTGACTCGCTCTTACATATCTCTCTCTCTCTCTCTCTCTATATATATATATATATATATATATTTATATATATATGTATATATATATAGAGAGAGAGAGAGAAAGAGAGAGAGAAAAAGTGAGATCTCTGTTTCTAACACCTGTTGATCGATAACATCGACATGTTAGTGTCGCAGATTATATACATGTCTGTATAAATAAACATAATCTTATATGATTATTTTATTTATACAAACATGTACATACTCTGCGACACTGATGTTATCAATGAATAGCTGTAAGAAACTGAGATCTTATCAGGAAGAATAAACATTCTTCCTGATGAGAGCTCTGTTTTAACAGCTGTTGATCGGTAACATCGACATGCTAGTGTCGCATGTTATATACATGTATGTATACATAATAATAATCATATACATAAGCTCTATTTGATATAAAGCACTCTCTATACGCCCGATTGAAATTCCTTGGATTTGTATCCTGTAGGTGTTTACTTTACCTGGATTACTATATATATATATATATATATATATATATATATATATATATATATATATATATATATATATATATATATATGGCAATGCACAAAGCATATTTTACCTTGCATGAAGTATTAAACAAATAAAAGAAATGAAAAGGTTTGAAAACAGGCTGTTTTGGATAAATTTTGTTTCAAAATACTTTGAAGTATTTTATAGCGATGAAGTGCAATGGATAGCAGTTTCCGTGTCCAATTATTGAGTTTATCAGGTAGGGGACATGGGCGACGAAAAATATTAGAATACTATAAGAAAATAACCTACATTCACGGGTGGCAATTACTGATACACAATAACACTTGCAAAGAAATAAAGCAATCACAGATGTTGACCATCTCACCCTTACCCTTACCCTTACCCTTACCCTTACCCTTACCCTTACCATAACCCTTAACCTTACTCTAACCCTAACCCTAACCCCTTGTAAAAACATAAAGCACTCAAAGATGCTAACTACCTAACTTTAACCCTCACCACTTGTAAAAACATAAAGCACTCACAGATGCTGACAATCGAACCCTAACCGTAACCCTAACCCTTTGTTAAAATATGAAGCACTCACTGATGCTGACAATATAACCCTTACCCTAACACCTTGTAAAAATATAAAGCACTCACATATGCTGACGATCTAACCATAACCCTAACCCTAACACCTTGTGAAACATAAAGCACTCACATATGCTGATAATATAAACCTAACCCTAACCCTAACCCTATCCCTAACACCATGTAAAAATATAAAGCACTCACATATGCTTACAATCTTATCCTAACCCTAACCCTAACACCTTGTAAAAATATAAAGCACTCACATATGCTGACAATCTTATCCTAACCCTAACCCCTTTGTAAAAATATAAAGCACTCACAGATGCTGACAATCTAAATTAATACACGGAAAATTTGTTTGCATTTATCACTCCTATAATAGTATTAAATGCATAAAACAATATCCTATTTTGAAATACTATATATTGTCGAAAATTTCTTCTACGCTAAGGGGTTATCTGTAGATCAGAGTAGGGTCAGGTGTAAAACGTTGCGAAATACTGCTAAATCGCGACCCCAACACTGTTAGGAGTCAAGTACCAACAAAGTAACCCCATGACAGGTAAGCCAATTAACTTTTTTCTCTCACAATATTTAGTACAGATGAAAAGAACAAATACCGTTATTTGAATTCCTAATTTGCATAAGTATTTACTAAACAATGGATAATAAATTAATGTTCATGTTCTTTTTGTAATTTCCATGTCCTATCTTTCTTTTATATGTGCAATAGTTTTGTCGATATTACGAATAATTGATTAAAGTGATTTAATTAAAAAAATTAGATAGTTAATTAAATGTTTTCAATAATATTAGCTGATTAATTTTAAAGGGAGATAATTTTAATTAAACTTACTATGAAGAGACGAATTGCGTTTGAGAAGACAGCATTTTCCAAAGTAGAAAACATTATGAACAATAGAAAGTCCACGATGAACATTAAGCAGCAAGTATTTAATGAATACATCATGTATTTTATAACATATTGTAGCGAAACATAGGAAACTTAATAATGCAACAATAGAAGTAGCTATAAGTGGACAATGCAACATTGAACGCATTAGGCTTGGTATCAGTATACGTGATAGAAAAAAGAGACACCTGGATCAGACAGAAAACTGGAGTGAATGACATCATCATTCACATACAAACGACGAAACATGGATGCACAAGTCACCTTTCGAAATGTAAAGACAACATGTGGACATATAGAGCGACAGAATGAATCCCGAAGCAATGGACAAGACCTAGAGAAAGGCCAAACCCCCAGTACAAAGACGGCCTCGAGAGGCAACTAGGTCCCACTTGGCTACGCGTAGCCAGGGATAAAACAAGGCGGAAAGAAACCAGAAAGGGGTTCCTCCACCAGGAGTTAAATAAAAAGGATGATGATGATGATGATGATGATGATGATGATGATGATGATGATGATGATGATGATGATGATATACTAACCAGGCATAAACAAGAATTTAGAGACGAGACAGTGTGACT
This sequence comes from Sepiola atlantica, assembly GCA_963556195.1. Classification (NCBI taxonomy): domain Eukaryota; kingdom Metazoa; phylum Mollusca; class Cephalopoda; order Sepiida; family Sepiolidae; genus Sepiola; species Sepiola atlantica. Next base: position 1,281,296 of record OY744544.1, on the reverse strand, counting down.
GATTGTTCCTTCTTTCTCTTCCTCTCTCTATCTCTTTCTCTCTTTCTCTCATTCATCTCGTTAGCGACGTCACACAGATAAAGGAGAGAGGGTGTTTGATCGATAGGTGTTTCTTTTCATTTCTATTCCCTTTATTCTGTATAATCTATTTACCTTTTTATTTAAAAGATAAATAAACAAAGGACTTTTGCGAAACGATAGCGAGCTGGAAAAACAGCTAGTTTTTGATATAATTATCTTGGTATAACTTATAGAAAGCTTGTGCTGATACCTTAACGTCTATCTGTTATCAAAGCAGTAAGGTCTCGGTCTCAGTTTAAAGTACTTACTTGCCTATCAGCATTAAAGTTCTGTGATACAGTAAAACATTATATCTGCCTCCGCGCTTGTGTATTGATCCCATTGGAAAGAGAGACCAGACGTGCCCATTAATGATAATCTATAACACTTTGTTACGTATGAGAATCTTCTCGGCTGCTGATAAATTCTTAATATAAGCATCTAGACTCACTTACTGTAATATGCTGGTGTTGATGGTTAACAAGTTCACGTGTTGACAAAGAGTAATCGAAATACCAGGGTGTGCTGATGAGTGTGATGAACCCCTGCAGGGTCCAGATTTCCGCTGGTCGCCCCTACGTATTCCAGAAGGACCCTGCTCCTGCAGACAAGGCCAGGTTAACCCAGACGTGGATGCTCAACAATGTTTCTCAACACTGCTTGCCGGACTTTTATACGCCTTCTTCGCCTGACTGCAACCCCTTGACTATTTCTTTTGGGGCGTGATAGAGGCCAAGTCCAACAACTACGCCAACAAGACGATCGACTCTTTGAAGGCTGCCATAGTTGAGGCTTGTGCTGCTATATAAGAGGACATGGTCGCCAAAGCGCGTGACTCATTTTGTGCCCGCCTTGAGATGGTCGGCTTCCGCCGGTGGCGGTTAGGTTAAAAATAAAGTAGTATGTAACTCTAAGTGTTGCTAAATGAACTGTCAGGTGAATAGAATACTTGATTTGATGTCCTATTTCGGTTTTTATGTCAGGTTCATATTATATTCCAATAACCATGTTTTTATTTTATCATTTTTATTTTTATTTTTTCACATTTCCAAAAAACATAACATTTCTGTGATATATAATTTATTCAGTCTGTTTCATTTGTCTTGTGCCAAACAACATGTTTATGTCAATATCGTTCCTGCAACATTACAAAATCATCAGAAAAATTCACAAAGAGTAAAAAGATTTTGGATTAAAGTGTCTTGAAAAAACCTACACTATACAGTCGTTCATTTTTGGGTGAAACCAAACAAAAAACAAAGAAAAGAGCAAACTCACACGTGGGGGAACCCACTAATACGCCATTTATATATATATATATATATATATATATATATATATATATATATATATATATATATATATGTACATATATATATATATATATATATATATATATATATATATATACATATATATATATATATATATATATATATACATATATATATATATATATATATATATATATATATATATTTATGAGTGTGTTTATACATTTTTGCATGTTTGTCTTTTTTGTTGACGCATAGGAATACATGCTATTTTTTTAAATATAATTTTCGGACGCTTTCTGTGAGCATCTTCAATGTAATGTATCAGTTTATATATCTAATTATATATCTTTATACATATATATACGCTAATAAATAGCACGACCTCTCAATTCTAATTATCTAATTCAACTTAATTAAGGTTCTATTTGATTGATTTTTTAATGCATGTGTTCACTTTAATTAAGTTACCTTTTTGTTTATTTAACGCTTCAATTAAATTAACTGCTTATCATTTATTTGTTTAATAATGTAATTAAATTTTACTAATATAATTAATATAATTTCTAGTTTTTAATTAAATTCCCTCTTTTGAAGGTTCAGAATATTTATATTGAACTGACCTTGTATACAAAGTGGAGTGAGATTGCCTCTTATTTGACTGGGCGATATACATTTCTAAACAAAACTTGCATAGCTAAACAATTAATCAATCATTTGCCATTTAAGTTGGTTCGTGCCAGTAAAAAATTAAATTTTATTTTCATTCGTACTTAATCCACTCAACACTTTCTTCTTTGATTATTGATTTAAAAAAGAGAGTTAAAGGGGAAGATAACTTTTTCTCAGTCACAACTACACTTGTCACACCCCTCTATTTCGTAGAGAACTACGGACCTAAATCTAATAAGCAGTATCTTTTTCTATTACACCGTGCATTTGCTACCTTCAGATCAAGACATATCAGACCTCCTTAATAAATAAAAAGTATAACAAGAGTTCTTATTCTGATAATAATGAAAAAAATATTTTGTATTAAAATCAAAAACAAATTATAAATTGTCATTTGACACCTAAGGATAATTCGCCAAAGAATCGAAAACAGGCGTTAAACGTATGGAATATTTATTAATTTTTTGACTTCAATACAAAAAAGAAAATCAGAAAAATTGAAAGAATAAAAAAGTTATAATTAAACAGACGAATTATTTTATTCTTAAGAATATTTGCATATATATATATATATATATATATATATATATATATATATATATATGAAAATAAGGGACAATCTCACTCCACTTTGTATACAAGGTCAGTTCAATATAAGTATTACTATATATATATATATATATATATATATATATATATATATATATATATATATATATATACTTCAAGCAGACGAGACTATGGAAACTACGTGCAGCGAAACAACTTCATCACCTACGACAACTTGCGCATAACAAGGCCAGATGGCCTGGGACTAGCATGGAGGACTGATAGCAGTTACGGGATGTCATTTGACTACCGTAGCCGCAGAACACAGTTTTAATTATATATATATATATATATATATATATATATATATATATATATATATAGAGAGAGAGAGAGAGAGAGAGAGAGAGATAGAGAGAGAGAGAGAGACAGAGACAAAGACAGAGACAAAGACAGAGACAGAGACAGAGACAGAGACAGACAGACGGACAGACAGAGAAAGGGGCATGTCTAAAATGTATCCGACCAAGTAAGTATGAAAATTAGAATTCCGAGGCAGGAGCAATGCAATGTTGAGAACCGGAAGGTGGAATAAGGAATAAACAAAAATAAATGACAAGAGACGGAAAATCTTGGGTCAATTCATTTATATTTAAAAAAAATAAATATAAAGACAGTAAATTGTAAAATTGGTGGATTTACTGTTTTATATTTGAAGGTCTGGAATGGTAGAAACTTTAATCATTTCGAGAGTAACAACCTCTCTTTTTCAAAAAGAAAACTAAAATTGGACCGGCTGTGTCAGTTGATGAAAGACAAGACGACGCTGCTATTAAAAAAACAAAAAAAACATGAGCTTCGCAGAAAATAGCATCGTTAAGATATGTAATAGATTACCAAGTTTAATTAATTTAGTTAATCTTACATATAAATATTTAGATTAAATTTATTTTGTTGTTTTTTGGGTTTTTTTTTTCTTTTTTTACATATATAATTATATTTTAAAAATAATATTTATTTATAAATAATTATTTATTCAAAGCTCTCGCAAGTTTTAAGTCGAGTTGACAAAAACCGTCATTCTGCGTAATGCATGACTCTGGGCCCCGCTTATTGAGTTCTCTCGACTGCTTGCTGGATATCCGCCGTGTTTGCTTTTAAGATGTTAATCTACTCCCTATTTCTAGACAATGCATATATATATATATATATATATATATATATATATATTACTATTTCATGTATCCACATAAAATGTTATAAAAAGATATAATTTTTTATGTATCAGTATTTATTTCAACAGTGCTCGATACGTAAGTAGAGCTAGGTAGTAAGTTATGACAATATATTTATGGCAATTAAGCTTCACAGGGGCTAAAACTAAATCCATGCATTTTAGCCTGGCGATTCCCCCGGGGAAAACACGCGGAAGCTTCTGTGAAGCTTAATTGCCATAAATATATTTTCATAACTTTATATATATATATATATATATAAATAATTATATGTATATATATATAATTATATATTAAAATAAACATAGCTTGAGCACTGTTGAAAAGTATTGGTTTTGTTTATTTTGTTAATAAATATATGAATGTCTATGACTAGTGGTTGCAATTATATTATCTAACCCAAAAAGCAGATGACTTTTTTTATAAACTAAAGCGGTCGAAAGTGAGTAAATATATTTCCACATAAGTAAATATAATTTCTATATAAAAGAGGCTCTCTTCGTCTGTAGTCATCATCTCACTACGTGGTACTTCGTATGTGTTTGTGTGTTCGCGTTATCTTTTGTTGTAAACGCTGAAGTGTTCTCTCACACATGATTCTATATAGGAATTCGGACCTACTTCATACAGAACTGTCAGAATAATATTATGGTTCGGTTCTTTCTTAGTAGTCCATCTAACCAGCGATTATCACCTCTTTTTAGTGTGGTGGGTCATTGCCATTCGCTTGAGGGGCATCTAACGTAGAATACTGACGGGACCGTTTGCTGCGATTTTTCGACCATACAGATTGGCATCGCTATGGAGCTGGTTTCTGTCTCGATTACAAAGCCTTGTGTCATATCATTTTGTAGTGAGAAGCTCGTAAAGATATTGGTCTTTGAATTAAAATAAGAGTGTAGTATATGTTCTGTTTAGTGCCCTTTGTTCATTCTTCCATGTATATTATCCTTCTTCTGAAAGTGGATTGGTTTATTGCCGACCGCCTGATGCAACCTGCCGGGAATGCTGACGAGTCTGATTTTGACTGTTATTGTAGGAAATTTGTTTCCGGTCATTAGCTCTCGTGTGTGTTCGATAATGGCCATATTAAGTGTTAGCTAATCTCCCTAAGTCCTTCTCGATTGAAGCAATTTTAATTTTTTTCCAATTGAACCACTGATGTCTGATTTTAAACTTCACTAAATCTAGCACACTGATGTGATGGAGACGATGAAACAGCTGTCCGTGGATGACTATATTATATATATATATATATATACTAGGAAGATTACCGGAGTTTCCCGGGGCTCTCTATTCCCGGTCGCCTTATTCACCGAACCTCCCCTCGTTGCCCGTGGAGAAAGCTGTCTCGTCTCATGTCGCTCCTTCTCCCGGCCACCCACTCTCCCTCGACTCACTGTTTTCCCGTTCTCCCACTCATCTCCGCCCCCTTATACCCGCTCTCCCTACACCCCCTACAAAAGTAAGTACTAACTCTGTCTGCCTGGTCGCCCCCCTCTCCCCTTCGATGTATATTTAGGTCACCGGAACAATACATTCTGGCTGTGGGTGGGGTCGAACCATAAACCTCTAGTTATTGGTTCGAATGCGCCAAACGAACAGAGTGTAAAAGCTAACAAAAAAAAGGTATCTTAAACGCTGTTTGAATCTGGACTGTGTCTGGAATGCGCGCATATGCAGAGCGTACGATCGATTGAATGGCGAACAAATTTAGGGCCCACGTCATACGTTTAGGGTCCGTTCTATATCGAGAAATCGATGTTGATTTCCAATTGTTCGATATTAAGTACAGAAGCTGGTCGATTCAGAAAACATTAACTTTACGAGAGGTCTGTCGGGTATCTCGGGAGACTTTTGCATACATACATACATACATACATACATACATACATACATACATACATACATACATACATACACACATACATACGACTCATCTTTATATTATATATATATATATATATAGTCACACACAGATAGCTGTTTACCTGAAACTCTGCTCTTCAGTGTTGCTAGACGAGTGCGTGTTAAGCTGAGATTTGAAAACGAACCGCTGCACTTCTCGGCTATCAACTTCGCCAGAAAATCAAGGCAAACTATAATGTCAATATAGGTTGACATTTGCGTTATCGATTGGCCAGAGTTCTCAGTTCTTTTACAAAGGCCTTTGCGTTCGGATAATTTATAGTAATTTAATGGAGAGTCCAACCCAGGAGGGAGAAAAATCGTCAACAGGAGGTATTCTGTTATTGTTAATTTAGAGTATTTTATTTATTTTGTCCGTCTATTGTTTTAGCATGAGAAAGAGACGATCAAATCTATTATTCGTTGTGTATTTTATAACATATTTTACTAAATAACCGGGAATGACGGTTAAGGCCATTGAAAACGCTTAAGTTTGACCATACAATAACCTGAGATGAACAACACTCAACATAAATAAACGACAAATACACACACACATATATATATATATATATATATATATATATATATATATATATATATATATATATGTGTGTGTGTGTGTGTGTGTCTGTGTGTGTGTGAATATATGTGTGTATAGACAGAAGCAAACACACATGTATGCGCGCGAACTCGCCCACGTACACAAACCAAAACAAACCACACACACACACGCAAGCAGACAGAGGGAAATTCTAAGCATTCTGAACAAAATATACTCAAACACCGTATACGAAGATGACCAGAAAGATAAAAAGCAGAATCACACGTACTTAGAAAAAAACACACACACATAAGAGAAGCTAAAACTATAAAAAAAAACACATACACACGCTCGCGCATATGCGCAGAAACATCAAACTATTAAAAAAAAAAAAATTTCAAATGGAAAATATATCTGAAGAGAACCGTATATATATATATATATATATATATATATATATATATATATATATATATATATATTATCTTAACTCTCTATCTATATCAGTACCTTATATGTTACACAACTTGATTAACTGTCTTTACGAAGAATGATATTATTTGTATAATTAAAAAGATCCTATGAGATTATTTGTGTAATGAAAAAGAAAATATATATTTCCCTGGGATGGATAATGCTTTCTCCATCCGTTGTCTTCTACCTTTTATCCGACACATTTTTTGATGTGTTTGTGTGTTCGATCTAAGTTTCATTGTAGAACACTTCTGTTTTGTAATACACGTGGTATTTTGGCCACGTTGTTTTTTTTCTTAATATTTTTACCTTAGAGAACATCATTTTTTTTAGTATATTTGGCTCAGTCTGTCTGGCCATCAATCCGTCGGTCTGTCACGTTCCTTTATTCTCAATACTAATGGTTCATACTTACCAAGCGCAAAGCCTACTCGAGGATAGGAGTTTGTGTGATTAGAAGTTTGATGAAGAAGAGTACTATGATTAATTAACATGCTCACTCTACAGATATTTGTTTATATTATACTTGAAAATGACTATAGTCTGTAGTCTGTAGGGAAACATTCCCTAGGTAACGGATTCCACAGATAAAAAATATATTGGAAGAAAATCTGTTCATTAGAGTTCGTTTGGTACACAAAGGAAAAAAGGAGATGTTTTTACAGTTTTGGAAGCAACACATTTTTTGACTGAGAAGGTCTTATGACGGGGGGGGTGCTTGAAGTTAAATTAGGCACTTACCACGGAAATATAGATAAAGTAGTGAAAAAACTAGAAACGTCTCCTCTGTGAAAAAAGTGCTGCATGGAAGAGAATATATCATCTTTCACTAGATTGCGAAGTCGATTTTGTACTTTATAAGGCAAGTAAGAGTGTTCTGGGCAACCCCTACCCAAATGCGGTATCAGTTCTCCCACTTGGGCCGAGTCTGACTTGTCTTCGTAGAGGATTGCATCAGAAATCAGGTACTTTCTGGAGCGGTAGAATGATCTAAATATTTTTCCAGAGGTTTTAGCAACAAATGTGGTGTAACTCTTTCATTTCAGATCTAGGGTGAAAGTCAATCCTAGAAGCTTGTCAAAATAAGGGTCTTTCCCAAATCGGAGAAACATTCATTTAAGCTGAGACACAACAGGTAAAATAATGGTCGCTAAACATGCAGATTGAAAGGACACGCTTTAATTTATGAGGCGTCCGTTGATTCCCTATAGAAGGTTCTGTCTGTCTAGCTGGCTATCACATGTATGAAAATAGCATTTTCTTTTGTCTGACAGGTTAAAGTTTGTAATAGAACTTCATATTGTGCAAAGTGCATTTTGAATAGACTTATAGTAAACTACCCGACGTTCTTTTATAACTATAACTTAAAATACAAAGTAGTATTAGTCGCGTATTAATTAAAGTAATTGTGTTAGTTTTTTTTAACTATAAACAATTTGCAGTACCTGTTCTTGTACTGAACTTCATCTTTTCTGTCTTCGCTCAGTGAAGAAGAACTCCTACTAGACTAAGTCAAATTTTATTTGTGTCCCAATTCAGAGTGCCCCTTTCAGGAGAGATGGATTTTCATCACATTTAAAAACGACCTTGTGCCTAACTATTAGAGAAAGTAAAAGGAGTTTTTTTTCCAATTTTCTAAATTATATCCTATTATAATGAAGAATTGCTTTTTCAGTTAAATTATATCAACTTTTTTATTAGTCGAACTACTATTCTCGCCTTGCTTATGATTTACTATTTTCGCCTTTACTTATTATTTACAATTCTCGCCTTTACGTATTATTTACAATTCTCGCCTCTACATATTATTTACTATTCTCGCCTTTACTTATGATTTACTATTCTCGCCTTTACATATTATTTACTATTCTCGCCTTTACTTATGATTTACTATTCTCGCCTTTACATATTATTTACTATTATCGCCTTTTCTTATGATTTACTATTTTCGCCTTTACTTATGATTTACTATTATCGCCTTTACTTATTATTCACAATTCTCGCCTTTACATATTATTTACTATTCTCGCCTTTACTTATTATTTACTATTCTCGCCTTTACTTATTATTTACTATTCTCGCCTGTAAATGTAAACAATTAATTTGGGGAATAGAGTCTATAAATGCAACATTTTCTGTAGTGATAGCATCGCAATTTCGAAAATGGCGTTAATCGCGTTTTGCATTGCAAACCTCAAGTCTCAAATAGTGGGCATCCTGATACCGTATCATACTTCATCAAGATAAGAGAGGAGACTGCAAGTCAAGTTGGCTCAACTCCTGAAGGCCAGGATGATGACAAGGCGAATATCGGTTGGTATGAATACCCAACGCACAGAACAGCTAAAGATGCTAAAGACATGCCTGAGCGCTGTTGTTCGGATTGTTCATTCTTTTATGGGAAGTATTTTCTTTTATATAGGGTGCTATTACACTTTGGTTGACCGCAATAACCAGAGCTTAATGAGATGTAAAAAAAATTATTAAGCTCCGGTTATGCTATAATCACTTCCGTTTATGGCCATTATAATTTGTTTAATAATTTCCTTTTCAAATAATGGCGGCCATCAAATATTCTACTTCAATTAACGTTCACATTGGTTGATGATTTTGTTTCTGTTTTTGCATAAAAGTAACTTTCATCATTATATTCATATTTTTAAAAATATTATTGAAGCATTTTTAATTGTGTGCACTTTAACATTGCTTTGCATGGAAATATAATAGTTATACATTTTTAAGGTGACGTCATTTTTAAATTTAAAAAAAATAGGATAATCGAGTAGCATAAGAATATTGAAGTTTTGAGATTTAACAATTAAAAATAAATTAATTGGAAAATTGAAATTCTGAAAACTATTTTTTTAACGATTTTCTTAAATGGTATTTTTATGTCATATAACACTAATGTAAAACATTGTTAATGAATTACTTTTTTCTCAAACAACTTTCTTCGAATTTCGATTCATAAACCATGCTGTAATACCAATTACTTTAGTTAGTAATGGTCTAAACTTCGTTTTATTTTAACAATAATTAATAATGTTGCAACTAATAAGGGCTTTAATGGTAGTTCCATCTCACACAAATGATGGGAGTAAACCTTAACCCTAACCCTAACCCTTACCCAAACCCTAAGCCTAACCCTAACTGAAAATCCATACTGAATAACTTTCTAATCTTATTCATGAGTATTTCATTAAAGGTAAAATATCTATAGATGTAATGTTGTATTTTAAATCTAGTGTTTTGTTTATTGATCATGCGTTCAAATAACATTTAAAGTAATGAATATTCTTGTTTAACTATACGTCATGCAATTAGGTTTCCAATTATTATTCTAAGTGAAATTCTATCATAGTGAGTTATATTTTGATCAGGTGAAGTGGGATCGATGCAATCAATTTATGATCACTTTAGCATCTATATTTATTAAATTATCTTTAGAGTATATAATGATACGATATTCATCAAATCATAGATTACATCCCTTAAATTTCCAAGGTGAGTATATCTTAGATCTCGCTGTAACGGGCCTTTTCAGTTCATAAGGTATTTTCTCGTAAATGAAATGTTAAAACAAAGAAATTGTGTAATAACAATGATAATTAAAGTGTTTCTTAGCGTAAACACATGTTTTATTTAAGAAGAATATACATCTTAGTAAATGAACACACAAAAATAATAAGATTTTTAGATAAATAATGAATATTAAATTAAAAAAGATTGTATGTGTCACCGATGAAAAAATATTTTAATAGTATTATTTTACTGTGAAATGAATGGTGTTGCTAAGAATACGTACCTTACTAAATAGTTTACACGATGATTTGATTGCAAGAAGAGTACATGTAATGTAGGGAGTAAATTCCCTCCCCCCTGTCTTCTATAATAAACGAAACTATCGATTTGGACGAACTAGTTGAATTTATTAATGTGCTTGACATTTTATAATAGGTGAAAATCTCACTTACCTTAAGATATATTATTATAAAATATACAATATACGTATGGCAAGTAAGTTACACCGAAATGTTTGTGTTTTATTCCCGAACAAAATCATCAATCTAATTGCATGAAATTATGTTTAAAAAAGTTTTATAGAGCATAGCAGTGCATATTAAATCAGAGTATTTTATTTTATTACTTAACCTTAGTCAGAAACATCCATTCCCTTTTTGAAAAAAAAACTATTTTGCGCTTTTCACTTCTAGGTGGGTAAAACAAACACATAGTTACTATGGCCAGGGAATCTAGTTTAGTTCGCCTGTCAAATGTTTATATTGCCATTAATATAATTATATATATATGTATATATAATTCTTCCTGATGAGATCTAAGCTTTTAACAGCTGTAGATCGATAACATCGACATGCCAGTGTCGCAGGTATTGTACATGTATGTTTGAATAAAAACAATCATATACATAAAAGCTCTATTTGATATTGAGCACTTTTTATAAGCCTAGTTGAAATTCTTTAGATTCCTATCCTGTGTATGTTTACTTTACCTATATATATACATATATATATATATATATATATATATATATATATATATATATATATATATATATAACTTTTTTTACATATCGTCATCTAAGACTATTATTCATTGGGCACTTTATTAATCGCATTAGCAAAGAATGAGATCATATAATAAATTAAAAAGGCCGAATGCGATATAAGCAAATATATTTTCCGCAGAAAATATTCTTCCTTCGTCTGCAGTTTCCCCTGCACTACTTGAATCTTTTCATGTGTCTGTGTGTTCGAGTTACGTTTGGTTGCACACCATTCGATTTTGTGTTACACGTTGCTCGATGCGCACGTGGCCTTACCTGGAATAACGTTTCGTAGTCGCATTCATGCAACGCAATGAACTCCTTTGTCCGTCTGTCTGTCTGTCACAGATTCCTTCTGTTTATACATCGGTCTGCCACGCTTCAGTTTCAAGTAGCATTTACATCGGTTAACGTGCAGATTTTATGGACGCATCTTATTATAGATTCGTCGTAGCATCTTTCAAGAGCCTCTGTCGGTGTGTCTGTCACGGTGTGATGCTTTCATTTTGGATAGCAGTTTCGTCGATCTCTCAATCTGAAGATTGATACGGCTATAATCACGTTGGCAATACGATCGGTGAGCAACATTTTCAGATTCAAATTAGACTTCAAACCAATCCTGTACAAACAAACAACACTTGGCGTCATGGTAACACGATGTAATCGGTGTATCGAGTTAAACTCCTGCTGCGCTATACCTTAAATCTTTCTAATATATCGAAGATAGGCATTTTCTTATGTGCATGTTATAAAAAAATATAGATACTTTCACACATTAGAACCCACGCTAACTTTAACCCTAACTCTAACCTTTACTCTAAACCCTAACCCCTAACCCCTAACCCTAAACCTAACCCTAACCCAAACTTTGACGCTAATCTTAACCCCTACTTTGACCCAAACCCTAACGACGGTGAAAAGTTATCGGGGGTCCTAATCAATCAATCAATATATATATATATATATATATATATATATATATATATATATATATAATGTGTGTAAATAGTCTTTCTGCAGACTCAAATATACTTGTATGTATGTATGTATGTATGTATGTATGTATGTATGTATCTATATTGGAACATTCATTGGAGAACGGGGACCGTGCCGAAGCGTTTTCAGTATTGAAAGAGCACCCGTCTAAACCTAAATTGTTAAAAGCTGTAGTAAGTAAAAATGGGGCAACTATCTTTGTGTCTGCAAGAAAAAAACTATTCACATTAACTTTAGTTTATATGAATTTAAATTGAAGATACACCCACACACACACGCACATATATATATATATATATATATATATATATATATATATATATATATATATATATATATATATATATAAATGATGAACTATTAAATACAGGATGAATAAATTTTAAAAAAAATTGATCCGATCGAAACAGGTCAAATAATTCATTTGACTTTGATTTTCTTATATTTTTAATTGTTTTCTTATTCTGTATGTCATGCATTTTGTGTTTACGACATTTAAGTTTATGATATATCTTGTATTTTATCTACAGTAATATATATATATATATATATATATATATATATATATATATATATATATATATATATATATATATATCTTACTAGTGTCCAAAACTGGCCTCACTGAATTAAGAAAGTAATTATTTGATAAAGTAAAAGTTTCAAATGTTAAAAAAGCAAATATATCTTGTATTGAATAATCATTCAGAGACACAACTTTTCAGTGTGATTAGATTGACAAGTGTCCAAACTCAAGATTGAAACTCAAATATCTAGTAGACAGTTGGCGTTTATCTCCATTCGGCTTTCACTCACTTGCCGCGAATAACGGAAACTCGATTTTTTACAAACATTGTCAACTGCTGAGAGTTATCCGTTTGTTTACACGATGATTTTTCGCATTTTCGCTGACGGCAATTGGTGATTTCACATATTACAGTGCTCTATACAATAAGGGGGCATAGATATATGTTTCCTTCATCTGCAGTCTCCTAACTACTACCTAGTTTAACATTTGTGTTTGTATATTCGTTTTCAGTTTGGCTGCAAACACTTAAAAAGTGTGTTACACATGTCATAAGCTTCATCGCATTGCATTACGTGAACGTGTTCTCATATCTTTCTAATTTTGAGGCTCTGTCTGTCCGTCCCTTCGTTCGCTCTTTACGCTTCCGTTCGAAATAGGATTTTGGCGCGAAATACGCAGATTGAATAAGTGCACCTTCTTTTAGATACGTTCAGCATTTCCATAAGGGACTCTAACCAACATGTTAATCTTTTTCTTACTATTGACGTCACCATAAACCTAGGCGAAGAGCCACGCGAAGATAAGTTTTCATGAGGAAGAAAATGATTGCCATCTGGATGATGAAGAACATTATGGGAGCACTAACATATATCTGCGTTTGATTATTTATGATAATAATTTGTTGACATTGATTTTGAATATGAACAAGTTTTAATAAGCTGGGTAGCAGTCCCGCGGTAATTTGTTCCACATACGGGTAGCCGTTGCATTTTGTCATGTTATTATTTTGATGGCGTCATCAAGTGTGCCCGAGGACAAACAACACAACAATATAATGAACAAGATAACATATCTACAGAGTGTTAGCAGTAGATAGCTATTCGGTAGTCTACCATTCTCTAATTTGATATGGAATATTTGTAGAATCTCATGTATTCAAGTTGTAAATAGCATTGTCGTCGGTCTTTAATTCTTATGTGATAAATATCATGCTCGTTTGTTTGTCAGATTTGAGTTTGAAATAGTATATCACTAAACCCGAGGAATAAACTGACGGATCTTAAGAATATTCGTTCCATTTTATTTGTTTTTGGCCTATTGACTAGGAGAACATTGTAGCATCTGTTCTAATGCTACACTTTTTGTTGTCCTTGGTCCATGAAAGAGAAATCTTTCTAGATTGATGTAATGTTTATTTTTGTCACAATCCATAATGCTTCGTTTTGGGGAGCTGGATTTTCCACTCAGTAAAACATACCTAGTGCGGAGGCAAGTAATAAAAGAAAAACACATGTATCCTGTTTTTTGCGGTTCTACCGGACTCTGTTATTTTCATTTTAGCGTCCGGAAGGTGACAGATTGAAGTGGTTAACCGCGTAGACTCACGATATGCCTGTGCCAAGTTCAAATCTCGTCGCGTTCCTAGAATATATTTCACTGATAGATGTTAGCCCCGTCAGATTGTCCTTCCTCTAAGTACTTTATTCTCGAAAGATTCTGAAACACCAATTCCAGAAACAAAATCATACAGCTCAAAAAGGTCACATCATGCTGATGTATTCTTTTTTATGGAAATTGCTGCATAAAAGGCATGAAGCCACTTGATGTAAGGAGCTAAACAAAAAATACTACTTCAAGGTCAAAAACTAGCCAACGATACGACACAGATAGATAGATACCTACACAGAAAACAGAAATTATTCGCCTTTGTCAGAAACATCGTTTATTGAATGTGAGGACTATAGGATAAAATAAGAGAAGCGACGGTTACGAAGTAAACCCAAGATCCACTTTCTACTCTACTAATAGTATACGAAGTTACTTTAACAATTTATCCCCAAAACGATGATATTCTGGGGATTAACAGATGAAATATTATTATTCGAATATCTTTTTATGAACTTAGCTAATACATCAATAAACATCTGTACATTACCGTAAAAAAATGATAGAAATAATTATGCTTCGCTAGTGTTCGCATGTATAACGTTTCAATAAATAATAAAAAAGAAAGAAAACGCTCAAGCCTAAAAAGTTTTAAAAGAAGACGTATCAATCGCTATAGAAATATGAAAGAAATGCAAAACTGATAAAACGTCTAATTACGGAAATAGAGTGAACGATTAATTTTCTTCTGAATTTATTCAAGACACTAACACACTCAACATACACACGTACTAAACTATACTACTCACATTCAAACACATAATCCCAACCTGCTATTTGCTTTCTTCATTTTTTAAACGCGTGAAATGAATTCGTTCTTAACAAGCAAACTTTTGTGTGACGGGACGGATGTATATTTAAATATATACAAGTAAAGACACATTGGGCTTTATTATATAGTATAGGATATATCTCTTATATCACGATTTACTTAATGATTTATTCTCTCGCTTTCCTGTTATATGGTTTATCCAGATGACATTTCAATTTCCGAGTATGATAGTATCAATCCTTGTGATTGTGTGTCGAACTCAACGCTTTATAATACGTAATACGTGTGTGCTTTCAATGTAATTTTGTGGTTTCTTTTCATGCACGAATAAAAGCCTTTATTATTGATCGTCTGTGTATATCGTTACAGGATGTGAAATGTGTATGTATTTGAGAAGTATGTGTGAGGCTTTGCTTGCGTTCTGGATTTATCTCACGTGTGTAGTATCTGTGTGTGTGTATAATGCGTATATGTTATGTCTGTATTAGTGTACATGTGGCTCTGTATGTGTGTTGATATATATATATATATATATATATATATATATATATATATATATATATATATACATATATATATATATATATATATATATATATATATATATATATATATATATATATATATATATATATATATATATATATGGGAAATGAAAAAGGAAACACCAAGAGATATTTTTTTATATATTTTTATTTTTTGATATATATTCATCAACGTTTCGTCATTATTTGTAAGACTTCCTCAGGATGATAATTTTAAGAAAAATGTCATGCAAGTACATCAAAATATTGGGTTCACATGATGGGTTGATGAAGAAAAGTAGTAGCCGTGGCTACTTAGAGCGCAAGACCAAGGTCCGGGTTAATATGTAAAAAAAATATATTTCTTGTTTTTTCCTTTTTCATTTCCCATTACGTCGGATTACTCTCATCCTTCTTTACTCACATATATATATCTATATATCTGTGTGTATCTGCATGTATATATATATATATATATATATATATATATATATATATATATATATATAAGTGTACTGAACATCTGTCATACAGCGAAAGAGTCGGTTTGCTGATGAATATATATATTCAATATTTTCCCCAAAATTAAGAGAAAAAAAATGTTTTGTTTTATTCTTTAATTCTTGCACTTTCGACTGGTGTTGTAACTTCTGATGAGTGATGGATTATACAGAATTGATATTCGAAGTTTTATTCACAGGAAATCTTTCACGAATCTGTAGTCACTGTTTTAAGGATTACACTTTTGAAGAAGAATCATAGATTTGTGAGTTGCACCCCTTAAAACATACGATTCATAGCATGGAGAAGGATTGAGTCACAATTGGACGATCTCATTATCGAAATAGTGGCATAATTCAACAATTGGACGATCTCATTATCGAAATAGCCGCTTAATTCAACTAAACGTTGAATAATAACTAATGGTCTGTACACAAGAGAATCAATGGCATACTTGGAGAGATAATATACTAAATTAAAACCTGAAAACAAAATTGAAAACCGAAGTTGTGAAAAAAAAAATGAAACTGATGCCGAAACCAAAATTCCGAAACCGCCAAACTCTATTGGTAATCGTTTAGGGGAGATTGGTTTTTCTACCTTATTTTAACATACACGGATTGCAAGGTCGATACTTAGTGAAAGCGGACGTGTACATATTAAATAGTAAATAGCCTTTTAAATTGTATTTCAATCACTTACAATGCAAATATTGATGCATTTCACAGAACCTTCTTAAACTGTGTGTAATAAATCAACATTGTTTTTAACTTTGACACATATACTCCTTATTTGTTGGATGAAGAACATTGGATCTGTGATTTCTCTTTTGGCATAGCATAGAAAAATAATTGGAGTAAAATTTGGTGAACGAGGAAACCGTTACACAAAAAAGAATTCGTGGGAAAATTACTCTTTTTTCAAATCTCTCTCTTATATGTCACCTGTATTATTCCCGATGCTGTTCCGGAGACCTGTGAAAAACAGAAAAGTAAATAAACACAATGTGTAACATCTTCCTTGTATAATGTCTCTCTCTCTTTCTCTCTCTCTCTCTCTCTTTCTATATATATATATTTCTTTCTTTATCTCGCTCTCTCTCCTCGACTTCTTTTTTATCTCTACTTTCATCAACCCCTCACTTTAATAACTGGATAAATGTTATGGTGCCGTACGTATATGTCAATTCCTAATGAAATACTGGAAGCATTTAGGCTTCTCGTAATTGGATTGAACTGCAGTCTACTCTGGCAGTCAAGACTGATATACCACTTCTCTTGTTCTCTGTACATATCTTTTCTTCAATATATATTGTTCACCTAACCCCGTGTTCCGTGTCTTCATTTCGGTCCCTAAACAGAGTCACAACAGTAAATATGATAAAAAGAAAGAAAAGAGAAAAAATAAACCAAGAAATAAAAGAATGCTAACAGACTGACTGTTTGACTTTTTAGTAACAACGTCCAGTAAGAATTAAAATAAAGAAATTTCCTTCTAACCCCCGTACATTAACGTGGTCCCTGATCATTCTAAGGAAACGAATATTACAATATATATGTTTTAACATAACAAGGTTGTCGTAACACTGAACCCAATTATGTAAAAAAGATTGCACCTTCTGCGGTTTCTGATTTTTAGCCGGACACACACATACACTAACTACTATTTCATATGAAAGATTAATTCTGTTTCAAGTGAGTTGAAATCTATTTTCAAATCACTTTGTTTATTTCACTATGGCTTAAAATAATCCTCTTTTTCCCCTCCTTTTTATGATTTCAATGTCAAATTTTCTATTTTTGGTTTTCAATTTCATTAAGTAGATTATTCTATTCTCGTTTCCAAAAATAATTCTGTCTTTCACAACGTTAGTTTTCGTTCAATTTAATTATTTAAAAAAATAAAGACCGTTTCGAAGTAAGTCTGTATAGAGAGTATCGTGAACTGTCTGAGTGGAAACATGTTGTTTTAGGAAAGTTTGTTTTTTAATTCATTCGAACAACAACAATCAACTGCATTGCCTTCTTCTTATTCCCTTATCGTCTTTCAATGGAAAATTGAAATGTTAAAGGCTAAGTTGAGAGCAAGATTAAGTAATACCGACTTCCAGGCAGAGGAGCATAAACAGTTAATAAACATGCTATATACGCAACTAAATTTATACAGCACGAGGAATAATGGTTACGTAGAGTAGTTCGCTCCTCACAAGTAGTTTTTTTAGTTTTCTCTTATTTTCTGAGCAGTTACAGGACACATTACTCGACTGCATTAATTTGTCGTCCTATTATTGAAGATTTCCTTTCTATAAACACTGTTTGATTGTATTATTTGCGTCTCACAAAACAAAACATACTTCCTTTAATCATGCGACAAACATAAGTTAGGAGGCATTACATTTTTTTTTTAAATAAAAAATGTTTCACTATGTGATTTGTCTATCAATTTATTAATTAATATTTCTAAAAAAAAAAATGCGCAAAAATAAGAAAAAATAGTACTTTCAAAATAATCCGAAAAAATTACAAAACAAATTAGTATTTTCAAATAACCCGAAAGATTCAATAAACAAATAAATATTTATAAAATAAAAATTAAAAATAAATAAATCCGAAAAAAGAACAGACAAAAAATTAATGCCGTGGATTAATTTGTCCTATTACCGCTTGGAAAATCAGATAAAACTAGTCGATAATATATGTCAGCTATTTTAGGAGCGAACCGTTTTAATATAACCGAATAAGTCATGCATGGAGTATAGTTGCTACCTCTAGGTCGATGCACCAACCACTAGTCTTCCCCCTTTGGGTGCACAAATATTTTTAAACTAATAGGCCCGTACTGTATGTCTTTCATTCTCCATGGATGGCTCTGCTCTTGAAGAGAAATCGACTCTGAAGCTTCTTGGTCTGTCTTACTCATCAAATCTTTCTTCGAGTTCATATATTAGATACATTTGCTACATGTGCTTCTCGTAAGTTAGTTCTCTCCATCGATCCAAACACGTTCTCACACCTGGGGCTATTCTTTATCCCTACACATCTACTATCAGGCCATGTATGGAGTACTGTCGTCATGTTTGGGCTGGTGAACCTATGTTTCATTTAAGAGTTCTTGTAATTCTATTGGTCCAACCCTTTCTTCTTTTTTTCACCCTCTCTCTCACAGACGTGGAGTTGCTAGTCTCAGTCTTTTTCTATACGTACTATTATAAGAACTGTGTGATCTATTCCCTGCTTCTTTTGTTCCAGCTCGTTTAACTCGTTAGTCCAGTGGTCTTCATCAATTCGTTGTTTTGATACTTCATTGTAATACAGAGTCCTATTCCAGTAGCTACTTTTCAATGACTACAGACTAGCTGAACGCTCTGCCTCCTAAAAGTTTTCCTCCTACCTATAGCCTTGGTCTTTTCAATAATTACACTGATAGATATCTCCTGTTTTTACGATAATAATCTTTCGTTTTAGCTCTTTACATGAAGTAGTTTCATGCTTTGTTAGGAGCGATTTCCATAAAAAAAAGAAAAAGAAAGATTATTTTTGAAATAGGATGGTGTATTTAATTTTTTGTCACATGTTTTTAATGAAATGCCAGTGAAGGCATAGATAACTAATTTAATTTATATTGCGAACCAGTTATTTCTCTAACTACGAAATCTCCCGATTAATTAAAAAAATACATTTAGAAAATTTTCATTGATGCGAATCTGGCGCAGTAAATGGTCGTTTGGAAGAAGCACTTCTTTTTTTTGAACCAGTAATTTTGTGAATGTAATTAACTTGGTTTTAATTCCCTGTGGTTATTGATAAAATGAATACATAGACCTTTTGTGTGCGTTTTTTTTTTAATTGGATAAATGAGTTTACACTTACGTAAGCGAGAATAGTTACGTTTTCATTGATGTTAACATAATTATCGTCCTTACCACCTACATTAACACTAACTCATTAGGTTATACTTATTGATATTTTGTATATATATATAAATATATATATATATATATATATATATATATATATATATATATATATATATATATATATATATATATATATATATATATATATATGGTGTTTTAAGGTTCATATTTGTTTAAGAAGCATCTATTGTTAAATTTAATAAGGAATAGGTAAAATAAATACCTTTTGAAGCATTAAAGATGCGATATCAATTTTTAAAAAAATAAAAATAAATCGAAACCGATTTTTTTTCTTATTTTTTTATTATAAACTTGTAACGTCACCGTGTGTTGAAAGCAGGAACTGGTGGACATGCTCCGAGAATGGGCGTCGTGACTTCAACCGAGCTCGTGAAGGGGTCTCTGTGGCGAGCTTGTGGAGAAGATGGTCCTCATCGATAGTGGCCTTTCTTGACAGTGCAAAGATAGCCGCCTCACGGCGCAAGGGTGGTGATGCGTTGCCGGCGAGAATCGGTTGGTGGTTGATTGGTGTGGTGCGCAAGCAGCCAGAGACTGTGCGTAAGGCGGTGTTGAGCGTTACGTCCAGCTTCTTAGTGTGGGAGCTCCTGCACCAGGCTGGGGAGCAGTACTCAGCAGCGGAGAAGACCAATGCCTGGGTAGATATGCGCAGTGTCCTGGTTGAGGCACCAGATAGGCGGCGTATTAGAGCGACACGGGCCGATGTCTTGGCAGACAGGTTTTCCAGGTGTTGCCGGACCGTCAACGTTCGATAAAGCTTGACTCCGAGGTACGTCGGGGCAGCCTGGAACTGGAGTCTTTTGTTGTCAACTATGATGTTAAGTTCGTGGTTTGACTCTCGGTTGTTTAGATGGTATGCGGTGGACTTGGTCTTAAGGCGCCAGTTTGTCAGGTAGCTTGACAGGATGTTCATATCAGTCGTAAGCCCCAGTTCGATCGTCTCCCAGTTCTTGTTAGACAGAATGATGGCTAGGTCGTCAGCGTATCCATATTTCTTGGGCAGCGTGTCTGGGAGGTCGTAGATGTAAATGTTAAACAACATTGGGGCCAGTACAGAGCCTTGTGGGACACCATTTCTAAGCCGTCGGAACCTGCTGTGTTGGCCGTTGCTGGTGTGAATGGTAAAGCTGCGGTTGGTCAGCATTTCCATGATAAAGTCCACCATGTGTTGGTTCAGGATTGTCTGTAGGAGCTTTAAGTGGAGTCCACGGAGCCAGACTATATCGTACGTTACAGTATCGTACGTTGCCAGTAGGTTCCATTTGACCCATAGATGGGGCCATTACATGTACTACAACTCCGGGCCAGAGTGGACCTGAGAGCAATGGCAACTAAGGAGTAACTCCACATATCTCACAGCTCCCAAAAGGGGGCCTCACCACTGGATGTAATTTAAGGTCATACACAGGACCAAGGGAATAACAGATTACCGCTAGTTATTAATATTATTATTAGTAGTAATATTTTTCTAATTAATAACAAAAGTAAAAACAACATCTATTACAGTATAAAAACAATTAGTATAAAAACAATTATTGTCCGTTTGTTTACGTGGTTGAAAGCAGTTACACAATATATTGCATAGAAGATCGATAGTATATAATTAATTAAATATAAGTTTTATTACTTTACTTCAAAGAGGTGAGTTTATATATTTCTAAAACAATTGTCAGCCCCTCACTTACATTGAAATTTCATCGAATAATTAACCTTGTGCCACACTTACCTCTCGTGGCAGAAGCCTATAAATAACTCTATTTATCGACGAAGAATCGTGTTTATCGGTGAAAGCAAATACATCCGCTTAATTAGATTACGATAAAATGGGCTTTTAAATTTCGACATTTTCAATTACACGTAGACATTTTTTATACGGAACTTAATTAACATCCTGAATTAGAAGAAAAACAAACTTTATTTACAAGCGCCATTATCTTAATGTAAACTGCGCAAACGACTGTATACATATACATATATATATATATATATATATATATATATATATATATACAGTGCGTGTATATAGACGATGAATTTACGCGATATAAAATGATCAATAATCTAAGAAAAAAATTCAAAAAAGTTAATTAATAAAAATAAAGATTTACTAGAAAAGAGCAAGTAGTCTTAAAAGTACGTCCATTCAATTTACGCGATTAGCAATGGAAATTATATTTAAAACACAATTGGAACAAACAGACAGATAGTAAACTATTTCATAGGATTTCTGAAATTTCCATATTTAATTTAAGCGGGGAATACCGACGAAACTCCTTTTTCAAACTTGAAAATTCTTCTCGAGATTTTTGCAGGAATATATAAAACCAATTCAGAACATATTTATTATTATATGAACTCCGCAAACAACTCTCTCGCCTATTATTTCTCTCTCTCTCTCTCTCTCTCTCTCTCTCTATATATATATATATATATATATATATATATATATATATATATTACGCATCACACGATAAATCCCGGGTGTTCGATTTTATTCATCAACATAGTCTCCGACTAGTATGATATACTGATCTCAACGTTACACTAGCGATTCGATGCTATTTTTGTTGAACAAGTCGTTTTTGACCTCAGATACGTCTAAGTTTCCGATATCAGTTTTCACTTTGAGTAAAATCTATTTTCCCATTATTTTTAGCTTTGGGTGAAGATTTGGAACGAAAGGTAGGTACAAGATCAATTTTTAGTGCAGTTAATGTAGTTTTTCCATCGTAGCGATCGACCTGTAACACTGTGCATTGTCTTGGTGAAATAATACATCTGTTATCTTTTGTTGCGAACGTCTATTGGCAAGTATTTCCTTCAAACAGAACAATAATTCTATATAGTATTCGCTAGTGATGTTTTGATGGTTTACGAATATGGGGGACCTGGGCGTCCAGCATCCCTTGTGTCTGCACGACCGCGTTTTAACTCATCAGACTACATTTTAACCTTGTTACCGACAGCGGAGAGACAGCTAACACTCATCAAGTCATTAAAACCTGTACACGATTTAATTTCAACCAGAATAACTCGTGAATTGTTTTATTTCAATAACTTAACATTTAGGAATACTACTATTATGCGTAAGCGTTGATAATGTGGACAACATTTGGTTAGATTTATCGTTATGCAAATAGGACGATGACAAGATTACCATTATTATTTTTTAGTAGACATTAATTAATGAGTAATCTGAAAATTTCAGCCAGCTTGAAGTATTTGAAAGGGGTCATAGGCTGTATAATATGGGTAAACCATCCACTATTTCAGAGTTGCATGGAATTTGACCAATAGTCATTAGAAATCATTCAAGCTAGATTCCCTGATTTCCAATTACTTCTAAAAACCCATTAAACTTTAACTTTAGAACATTTTCAACAAAAACAATTATTTGAGGAGTTTTGATCAAAATTATAGTAAGGATCTAAAGCATAATATTTAGTATAACTTTTTCTTGATTTAAATTTTCGTAATGGTACACAAAAGTATTACAAACGGTTATGACCGGGTAATTTATTTTATCCCTCCTTGGACCGGTATTCTACAAGTATATATATATATATATATATATATATATATATATATATATATATATATATATATATATATATATATAAATATATATATATATATATATATATATATATATATATATATATATAGTGAGAGAGAGAGAGATAACAGAGAGAGAGAGAGAGAGAGAGATGTTTAAATCTCAATGTCCAAAAGTTTAGTCTTTAATCAAATCATTTACTTTTTTTGCATGACATAATTTCTCGTAGTCTTACAATTGTTTCTCAACGAATAAAATGCAGGAATTAGTATCATATTCTGGCTTTTTGTAAGAACCTTAAATTATATATATATATATATATATATATATATATATATATATATATATATACATATATAAAGAGAAACAGAGAGAACGAGAGAGAGTGAGTGGGGAGAGAGTGAGTGGGTACCATGGATAATTAGATATAGATATGTGGAGGTAGTTTATATGACATAAACTGATGATTCAAAAATGTAAATAGTTGAAAAAAGTAAAAAGTAAACTGAATTCTTGAAGGACTAAACCAAGGCAGATGACAACATCTACATCGACTTCTATTGATCAACTTGTGTTGAGTTCAATAAAAACTACTTTAATTTTCTTTTCGAATCCCTTGATTGTATGATACTTATTTTAAGTATAGTTTAATTGAACTTTTTACTTTTAATGATTTTACATGATTTTATATATCGACTACAGTGAAAAAGCTAGATTTTCATTATCGGGTTAATTACTTAATTAATTATTCGGATCAATGATAAAATGTCGCTGGGCGAGGATAAATATGACATGAGTGAAAGAATTATACACCGTAAGAACGGAAGTGAGGGTTCGAAAATTGGGTAGTGACGTCATATTGTCGAAAAGTGAGTTTGCGTGTTAAGCTAAAGTCAGTTATCGGAGAAGCGACTAATATGAACAGACAGATTACACATACGTGGTAGCTTATCGAAAGAACTAGTGCCATTTGTCTTTTTATCTTATTTATTTTATATTATCACCAAACAGGTATCTTTCCGACAACAAATGTTCGTGTTCTTGTAATCTTTTCAAGTTGAAAAAATCCCAGAATTCTAGGAAGTTTATCTCCGATGTTCCATGTAATTATAAATGCGTAAAGCCAATCACGTCGTGACAAATATCCGTTAGAAGATAAAAAGAGACAGAATCAAGAGACGAATTGATATGTTACACTAGAGCCACTACTATTACTACTACTACTACTACTACTACTACTACTACTAGTAGTACTACTACTACTACTAATAATAATAATACTCCTACTATTACTACTAATGATAATAATATATTTGTAGAGGTTCAAGGACGATGAAAACACTGAGGAGAGACAGCACAAACCAGACCTCCACTGGAAGAGTGCGGTAAGTGCTGGGACCTTGGGGAGGCTTATTGGCACCCAAATCCCAATGGTCTTTACGTAAGCGGCTGTTGCGATACCGTAAGGTCATTTGCGGTGGTTATCGAAAAGAGGTGGAGAGTAGTAGAAAATGTGGGGAGGCTTGTTGTCAGTTAGACTCCAGGGAACACCACTGGTTGTCGCCGATGAGCAATCACTTACGATGACCTGTGTGTGATAACTCCTAGTTGGTTATAATAATAATAATAATAATAATCTCTACAAACGGTAACTAGTCACATGGAAGTTACAGGGGGAAGAAAACAAAACCACAGGAAGAACACAACCAAGGAACAGAACTTGCAAGAAATTTCATAAACTGCCTTGTTCCTCTCAAATGTGATGTCCCCAGCTTCGGCTGATACCACACAAAATAGTTTTTTATTTGAAATTAACAAGAAAAAAGTAGAAAAAACAACAACAAAAAACACATTTAAATGCTTTTTAATAACATATTGCATCTAAAAACGTGGTCTCCAAAAACACTTGTTTAAAAATATATATATTGTATGATAATCTAGTATGGTCTGCCTTTGCAGCGGACATTCATAGAATAGGTATATGTCACAAATATAGACCCTTATAACCACCTGAAACTACATTTCAGAAGGTCACAACTGTAGAATTTCCACTGCTTCCGCTACTTAATAGAGAATGAAAGAAAAAAAAGAGGACGAGAAAGGGAGAAATTAATGTTCATTCACAGAAAGTAAGCAAATAAACGCAGCTTTAAAATGGTGGTAAACGCATAAGTCAAACATATTGCAGAGGGCTAGTAAAATATACTATCGTGGCGTCCAAAGAAATGAAAGGAGAGAAAAAGAGAGAGATGATAAAATGATGACCTATCATCACTCCTGACCTCTGAACTCAAACGTGAAGTCTCAGCCGGAGATCTCAGACAAGCGCATGCGTATTGAACCAAGGGTTAACTCACACGTCAATTCTGCTTGATCTCATTTACATAAATAGATAGTTTATAACCGTAGTGTATTTCTAATATTACGGAGCTGTGGGGGAAAAATGACATGTGACGCGAGGGTTACTAATACGGAACGGCGTATGGAATTTGATTAATTTCATAAGGGAAAGGAGAATTTCAAACAGAATGGCAACCTAGTCAATCTTACACGTTTCCTCAGCTCTCCGTGAAACTAGCCGAGTCTAATAAAACTACATAAGCAAAGGTATTTATGGCACAAAGTAAATAAATAAAATATATGACTAAATGTATGTTTGTAAATAGGAGTAAAAACTAGCAGCAGGTAAAGGAGAGAATGCACGGATCCCTGTTTACCCCAGTCGAAATGAATGACTCTTTTTCCTTGATGAAGACCTTTGTTTTGGTAAGCTCTTAGAAATGACTTTTATTCCAGACCTAAAATAGATTATATTCCGCCTGTTGCTAAAGTCGTTGCGAAAAATGGTTGGATCATTCAACTGCTCCAGAAGGAAACTGACTTCAGATGCAATTATCTACCTATATAAGAGCCAAACACGCCGTATCATGGAATACCGCTGCCACATATGAAAGGTGCTCGACTGAGCTCCAATATTTGATTATTCCTTGTAAGATATTCACAGTTTATCCCAGTTGAAATGAAGAAGACCTTTGTTTTGATACGCTCTTAAAAATGACTTTCATTCCAGTCCTTAAATAGAAGACTATATGCAGTCTGTTGCTAAGGTAGCTGAAAAAAAATGGATGGATCATTCAACCGCGCCAGAAAAAAAAACTGACTTCAGATGCAATTATCTACCTATATAAGAGCCAGAAACGCCCTACCATGAAATACCGCTATCACATATGAAAGGTGCCCGACTGAGCTCTAATATTTGATCTTTCCTTGTAAGATATTTGCAGGAAGTACTCGTAAAGGTACATCAACAGAATAAAAAAAACTTTCTTTTCTACCTTCATGCGCCTCGGGGGAAATTTTTATAAATGATCATTATCGCGGAAAGGCTGATTACCACTTGCTCGTTTGCAAATCCATTGTCAACCAATTATTGTCTCAAATCGCCATATAAATAACCAAACGCAGGTCATACGATTACTCAATGTTAGTAATCACATAGTTTTCCAATTTTTTTTGTTGATGATAATTCCGTCTCATTCATCCTAATCTTAAACTTGCTCTTAGCTTGATAAATGGTAACCAAATATAAAAGAATATATTTTTAAAAAAACCTTGCGCGAGGAAGTGCGAGAGCTTTTACAATAACTGCGGAAGAAGGGGGAGAAGAACCTTGGTCGAGGCTAGAATAAATTTCACTTATAATGAGGGAAGTATATACGAGATATGTGTGTTGAATCGTTTTTGATTAAGCCTTGAGATGAGATAGACGGTAGGCCAAGATGTTCGGGTTGTTTTATAGGAAAGTGTCGGGGTGATGGGGGCGATGAAACCTAATGATTTTATACTCGAACCGCCGCTTGCCACTGCCACCATCTATTTGCATCTTATATTTTGTTTTTTATTTGCTCAAGCGGCTGGAAGTTTTAAACCGGCTGCCGCCCACAACCACCATCCATTCTAAACATTTTGTATTTGTGTGGTATTTTTTCAGGCAAACCTACCTGAGGAAGTTACGATTTTTAATTGTGTTTTTAAGTAGGAAATTATAAATACTAATTCAAATATGTTTATAATAAAAGACTTACCAATTATTGTTTACAAAATATTTACGTATCTGTTGTTGTTTATTTTCTTAGGGCAACGAATATAGTAATCTTTACACAAATATTTCTCTTGTAAAAATTCGATGTGAAATCTTACAGGAAAAATGTAAAAACAACGCAAACACATACCCGAACGAGTTAAAAAAAATAACATTATTTAAAACTTACACTAAATAAATAATTTAAAAAATAGTAATTGAAATATTTCTATGATGTTAATTTTCAAAATTAGTGTTTAAAATGTTGACTAAAATAATATTATCAAAATTAGTTTCATTAAACATTAGTAATTAAAATAATTCGTATACTGTTAGCTTGGCTGTATATATTAATATATAGATATTATAATTATAATTATTTTTAACAAACAATTTATTTTATTATCAAGATATATATATATATATATATATATATATATATATATATATATATATATAAATTTGTGAAAGTTCATCTTTTAAGCATCTTTTGAATTTTAAACATAAAGATAAAGGCAAAATGCCTTCATAAAAACCATGTGTTAAATGCAGATATTTTTTATTAAAATCAAAATAAAAAATAAAAACATCTACAAGACCAGGAAGGATTATTACGAAAAGAAACGGTTAATACCTTTTATTTGTCTAAAGCTCTGTCGAGGCTTGTTATATCAAGAAAAAAAGTCAAGATGAAGAACAAGAAAAGAATATTTTGAGTTTTTATTTTGATTTTAATAAAAAATATCTGTATCTAACACATCACATTTTATGAAGGCATTTTGCTTCTATCATTATGTTTATATATATATATATATATATATATATATATATATATATATATATATATATATATAGAATTATAAAAAGAAAAACTATACACACATTAAGGTTGTACACATAATAACTTATTTCGACCCCTTTAATTAGGTCTCCTCAGATGTATAGACAACCACGTCAAAAAAACCCTTGACGTGGTTGTCTATACATCTGAGGAGACCTAATTAAAGGGGTCGAAATAAGTTATTATGTGTACAACCTTAATGTGTGTATAGTTTTTCTTTTTATAATTCTATTTTGCTCTGTTTAAATTACATTGAGCTCTGTTATTCAGATTCTCTACACAAAATTGAAATCTACACACTATATATATATATATATATATATATATATATATATATATATATATATATTTATGAAGTAATATTTAATTATTTATACCTGCATCCGCCGGCGTTTCAAGCTACGCTTTCATCAGTGTAGGAAGTATAATTTTAGACGAGCACAGGGCACGAACCCGGTTAACAGAGTCAACCTAGCCTCTGAGCGTATTCGCTTTATTCCCAAAGCTATTGGCAATTATCAGGTGATACAAACAAAATCAAGTTCTATTTGTGCCTAGTAGTAGTAAACAGCAGACAATCAAGAGTGTTACACAAACACATCGGAACCCTGCTTATAGCTAAGTGACAGTCTGTTTTTAATATCTCCGAACAGTACTCAATTTTAATTTCTTTAAGAGGCTTAATAACAATATTTATAAATAAATATAAAATTATCATTACGATCATACGCCGGCGTTTTAAGCTTTTGCTTTCATCAGTGTAGGAAGTGATAATTTCGGACGGTCACTAAGAGCTAATCTAGACTCCGCACGCTTTCGCTCTATCTTGAAGGCCATCAGGAATTATCACGTGATACAAGAGAAATTAAGTTTTATTTGTGCCTTAATACAGCAGTCTGTAGTCAGAAGGCACTCGGGAGGGTTCAACAAACATAATCGGAAAACTGTCCCGGTGGGGGAGCGATTCGAACGGCGGATCCTAATATTACGAACCCAAGCCTCTTACCGCTAGGTCGACGTCACAATTCTATGTTAAATGTGAGAGAATTACGTTTAGTCTCTTGATTAATAAATTAAATCAATCAGAAACATACGATGTTCGATCCATTTAAAGGGGGGGGGGTACTCGTCACGTGGCTGGATTTGTATACCAATAAATCTTTCAGAGCTTTTTCATTAATAATTTTTTAAAATCATTATTATCCAAAGACATATATATGTGTTTCGTATAACCATTAACACTCATCAGAATTGATGATAAGACCTTGTCCGCCGGTCGAACGATTAGAACCTTGAATCCGTAAATCACGAATGAACAGATACATAGACATTAAGCATCTTACTTTTTTGTACCTCTGTATTTTACATTCATTCGTGAATCAATTTTTACGATTCCTCTTTTAATTTCCGCGAAGCTTTGAGTGCAACTTTTGTCCAGCTTTTTCACTCTCCAGGTAAGTTAATTTCCTGACGTCAAGTTCCTACATTAATTTCGTGAAAACAGTTTGGTTTTAAATGAATTTACGCATCTCTCTATGAGTTGATGCAGGTGGGTCGGTGCGCTTAAATTTGAAATAGCACATTCATCATTAAACGCTAGTTTCGCCTTTTCTTCCCATCAAGTCTTTCATCTGTTTTGTATTTTATATTTCGTTTATTCATTTTCTCATGGTTGTTTGTATTCAATTCAGTCTAGATATTTTTTATCTGACTTAATTATTTGTTTGGTTGTTTAATAGTCACATAGTGTCTAGTTGGTTTTCGGTACTAAACAATCATCAAAGAGAAAGTTTTTATTTTTTATAATATTCTCTTCTTTTTCCAGCTTTTGTGTTCATTTGCTTTTGACACCTCAGGATGATTAAACAAAAGATCAAAAACGTTCGTGAAACCTATGGGCATTTATAATTTTTTTAATTATGTTAAAATAAAAAGTTGGAAAAATAAAAAAAAGATATCATTATGGAAACGAATTCTGTTATTTTTCACACTGTTTGCATATATATAAATATATAATAGAAATTGGTAGTTTGCTGGAAACATTGCTGGGAGTAATAATAAAAGTTTGAAAAAGGTTGAAGGCAATGCGAAGTTCCGGATCGCTGAAAGCTGTGAAGAACAAAAACAAAACAAAACCGAAATAAGCGGATATAGATCGAAAAGGTTTGTTTATTTTTCTAGAAGAACTTACAAGACAGCAAGAGTGTTAGTTTGTAATATTCCGGATGATCAGGGATCAATTTGATATATTTCGAGAGATTTTTTTCCTCTCCTTGTCAAAAAAGAAAAGTCAGAGGAAAATGAAATAGATCGTAATAAGTTCTAGTAAGATAATAATTAGATATTATATCGACTTATTTCGTTTTTTTTTTGTTTTTGTGTTTCACAGCTTCCAGCGATCCGGAACTTCGCATTGCCTTCAACCTTTTTAAAACTTTTATTATATAAATATATATATAGAGATAGACCGAGCGAGATAAATAGAAAGAAGCAGAGAAGGAGTTAGATCGATAGTCAGAAACACGCGTCCATGTCTAAGTTTTGTGCACGCAAAAAATTAATTTGTAAAGTAATTATTAAAAAAAATATCTGTATACAACAACATTGGTTTATTAATTAATTGATTAAAATAATCTATCTATACAATTGATGACTCGTCCGATTAATGGCGAATAAAAAAAATGAAAAATGCGATTATATATATATATATATATATATATATATATATATATATATATATGAAGGTTTATAACTAAAAGATAACTTTTAGAGAATTATACCTATTGTGAGATGAGGAAAGCTCAATATACTGGATAGAGCAAAAATAAGGTGAGTCAATGAAAAATAGTTAGACCTGATCAATATCTTCAGTTGTTCAGAACAAGGAGCATTTAGTAAATAAAAATATAAATATTTCTTCTTCTTCTCTTTCAATTGCATTCCTTAAGTACGACTTTTCAAAGATTAAAATCTTATCATCAGAGGAAGTAGTGATTGACAAGTTGACAGATAAGAACAGTCAATATTCAACATTTGTAAAAGTTTTTTTTAAATAAGTTCTTTTTAAAAGGTTTTACAAGTTCAAACGGGTGTGTTTCAATGTAAATGAAAGTCACCAAACACGGAGATCCAAGTTGTATGGGGTTCAAATGTAATTGGTAAATCCAGAAGAATCTGCATGAAAATCCAACGGCGAAGATTCCACCCAAGTCCTAAGTCCGTAGAGGGGTATCAGACAAAATTAGCCATATTAAGAAAACGCATTTCTTCCTGTTTTCAAGTAAACAGATCCAAAGGCAAAAAGCAACGAACCAAAACTCAATGAAAAATTGTAATCCGAATTGTTGTAAAGTGTGAAACTTACTTTGAATTGTGGGATATGTAGGGGAAGGTAAGAGAAAGAAAAGAGTGGAAATAGCAAAGGAGGTGGGGGTTAGCAACCGAAAAGAAAGAAGAAAAAAGGATGAAAAGACAAAAAACAAAAAACAAAAAGAAAAAACAGAAGAAAAGGATAGAAAAAAGGAGAGAAAAAAAGAAAAAAGAAAAGAGTAAAGAGAAAAAAAGCGAAGAGAGAATGAGGAGGGGCGCCAATCCTATGAGTGGGGAATGGGGTTAATGATGTTTAGGCAAAAGAGGGAAGAAATAGATAATCTAGAGTAGTCAAATTAAGAAATGTTATAACTTCTGGTCAGTACTGGGAAATTGAATTCCCGTAGGGTTTAAAGTTTACATTAAATGCAGATAAGCTTCAGGGGTTATAACTCGAGGTAGATTTTGCTAAGATGATTAGACTTATTGACGGGGCAAAAAGGAAAATGGCTGTGAAGATGGTTAGATAAAAAATAAAAAAACTTGGGTGGGGAGATGGGGTCGGGAGGGTTTATGTGATTATAAGATGTGAAAAAAGGAACAGTGTTTTCTCCGTAATGGCTTTAAAAAGTTCTAAGAATTCAACCTTCCCCTACATATCCCACGATTCAAAGTAAGTTTCACACTTTACAACAATTCGGATTACCATTTTTCATTGAGTTTTGGTTCGTTGCTTTTTATCTTTGGATCTGTTTGCTTGAAAACAGGAAGAAAAGCGTTTTCTTAATATGGCTAATTTTGTCTAATCCACCCTCTAAGGACTAAGGACTTGGGTGGAATCTTCGCCGTTAGATTTTCATGCAGATTCTTCTGGATTTACCAATTACATTTGAACCCCATACAACTTGGATCTACGTGTTTGGTGACTTTCATTTACATTGAAACACACCCGTTTGAACTTTTAAAACCTTTTAAAAAGAACTTAAAAAAAAAAAACTTTTTCCAAATTTTGAATATTGACTGTTCTTATCTGTCAACTTATCAATCACTACTTCCTCTGATGATAAGATTTTAATCTTTGAAAAGCCGTGCTTAAGGAATGCAATTGTAAGAGAAGAAGAATAAATATTTATATTTTTATTTACTAAATGCTCCTTGTTCTGAACAACTGAAGATATTGACCTGTTTCCATTTACAGGTCTAACTATTTTTCATTGACTCACCTTATATATATATATATATATATATATATATATATATATATATATGTGTGTGTGTGTATAGTGGTTAGTGTCGCATAATATCTTGTAGCGTATCATATATTTGATTCTGGCTTTGGAACGTTGTTTGTCTATCTGCACTGAAGAGCTGTGATGCAGCGAAACAGTATGCATGTAGATGGCTATATAATCCCCCATTCTCGGTTTGAGCACTGTGGTAAATCATATCGCCAACAACTATTAGCAATAATGCAAAACTCTTTGTAAATAAATCAAATAGAGTACTCTCTAGTAGTGTGCAATGTTTAAATAAAGTATTGAGATGTCACTTGCCAACAGCGTAGCCAAGTTTGTATCCTCGCCGACGACCAAATAAATAGTCGTATATTCGAGCACGGCTATGTGACCTCTGACCGTCTTCAGATGCGTCTTGTCGAACTCGGGAATTCTTTTGACAGAACGCACGTGCAAAATGTCAAAGGTTATATTGGCCAAAACATTGCGAACATAATATCCAAGATGTGAACAGTAGTCAGAATAACCTAAATAATACATTTCGTTAGTTATTATTTCAGAAATTTTGAAAGCGAAATATTAAAGAGTATATAAGCAACTGCACATCCGATTAGAAGAGAAGTAAATACACAAAAAATAAAGAGCAAAGACAGTGAAATTGCTTCACTAATGTTTAATCCTACCATCACGGTTGTAAGGAAGCGGTGGCAGCATCGTAGCCTCAGAACTATATCGTCTTGAACTCCGGTAAAATGTATAGCTTAGGGTAATAGAGCCGTAATTAGGGCTCTAGTGAGTCCCAGAAAGAGTCGACATCGGGATACGTCGTCCTCTAGTCGTCTCATTCTCTCTGTGTGAAAAAAGCGAAGGCGTGTCAAGTGCGTAACCACAAATCGATGAACTAGAAGTGGCAAAGTAGCATTTACGCGATTTCCTTGTGGTCTCGCTGCTCCCGGTGTCGGGGTAAAACTCTGCAATATTGTATGTTTAACGAATGTTTGCGAACAACGAGGAAAAGTTCATGCAGAGACGAAAGTCCTGAGGTATTACCTTCGTGAGTTTTATGCAAAAGTTCGACTCACTCAATAAACAAAGAAATAAACACTAGTGATACTGAGCTTTGTTTCCTGGCTAGACTAATGATCGGAATCACGTGGTTCCCGCCATTGGGCACCTTAAAGTTCTTTATCGCAGTTCCGGCGTTTACGTGCTGACCTCCATTAAATCACTAGAAATGTCACCATCAATTTTAATTTCGACAAATATTGGCACGACGCGGTTTGGAAGGAAAGGGGCTGAGTTAACTGTGAAACGATGACAGACATCGATTTTTATAATTTCATGTCACTTTTTTCCGTTCAAGTATGTTTATGTTAAACTGTTCAAGTTTGTATTATGAGTCAGAAAAGGTACAGAATAGCAAAATAATAAACAAAATGAAACACAACTAAAACAGAATACAATAAACACATAATCACACACACACACACACACACATATATATATATATATATATATATATATATATATATATATATACATATATATATATATAATTATAATCCAGGCAAAGTAAGCATCCACAGGATAGTAATCCAAATAATTTCCACTGGGCTTATAAAAAGTGCTCAATATCAGATAGAGCTTTTGTATATGATTATTTTTTATTTAAACAGACATGTACAAAATCTACGACACTCGATAACATTGACATGCCAGTGTCGCAGATTTTTAAAATAACAAGTCTGCGGTCTTAAAATATTAGAAAAAAAGATCCTTCACATAATAAGATGTTTTTTTTTAAGATTCTTCTTCCTAAACAGTTCAAGTCTGAGACAATTTTTTTTTGTGTTTTTTTAACAACTTCACTGATTTAGACGTTTTTTTTTTCATAGAATACGAATATTTGCAATGGTAAACGAGCGAAACATAATATTTAGCATCATTTTTTGACGGTGGCTTGTATAAATATAACGACGCGATTATTTACAAGACTAGTGGAACGGAATATTTATAACCTGTAAGAAAATCATAGTTTGTGGTTTATGGGTGACTATAGAGATACAATCAAAAATGATGACGACGACGACGACGACGACTACTACTACTACTACTACTACAACAACAACAACAACAACAACAACAACAACAACAACAACAACAACAACAACAACAACAACAGCAGCAGCAGCAGCAGCAACAGCAACAACAACAACAATAATAATAATAATAATAATAATAATAGGAAGTCAGTTGTAAGTTATTGCTAATGGGAGCCACAGTTCAAAAGATAAATGACCAGTGTCTGAAAACTACTAAATATGTTTGTATTCATCAGAAACTTTCAACAAAATCCTTATTCATTTATGAATAAAAATATTTCTTTTTTCTTTCCCTACCTGGCGTGTGCCATCCAATTTACGAGAGAATTCAGGCTATTAAAAAATATTTGATTTAACCATATTGTTGTTTAATATATATATATATATATATATATATATATATATATATATACAGTAAAAATATATATGCTTTAATTTTATGAATAGTTAGATTAATAATGATAGTCGATGATGAATGTTTAGAAATATAAAATGATAGTATGCGTACATGTTATTTACAACGATGTAAAAAGACCATAATTCCATGCATAAAAAACAATTGATGATGAATATTGACTGTAATTCGGGCTGTAATCGCCAAGTTTAAAAAAAAATTTGTTTTTTCGTACAATTTGCACTGAAGATATCCAC
This sequence comes from Sepiola atlantica, assembly GCA_963556195.1. Classification (NCBI taxonomy): domain Eukaryota; kingdom Metazoa; phylum Mollusca; class Cephalopoda; order Sepiida; family Sepiolidae; genus Sepiola; species Sepiola atlantica. The sequence goes on along the minus strand of OY744544.1, from coordinate 1,245,320 downwards.
ACAAAGAGATAAAGAAATGCATAGAAGAATTTTACAAATATATTGATGTTAGCCGAAAAAATTGTCTGCGAAATAAAAAATAAGTTGGAACAAATGACGTGAATCTGTTCTCTGTGATATGTATGTGGTATTGAACTACATAAAATACTAAATATAGCATAGCTCTAGCTTTAAACTATTCAGCTATTATAAGTACTTTGTGTTAGAAAAATACACACACACGTATATATATATATATATATATATATATATATATATATATATATATATATATATATACATATGGGAAATGAAAAAGAAAAAACCGAAAAGATGTTTTCTTTATGTATTCATCAACGTTTTGTCTTTATTTGTAAGACTTCCTCAGGATGATAATTTTAAGAAAAATGTCATACAAGTACATGAAAATATTGTGTTGACATGATGGGTTAATGAGAAGAAGTAGTAGCCACTACTAGGAGCACAGGACCGAGGTCCGGGTTGAAGGAAGTCGATGGCATGGAATTGTATATACATATACATATACATATACATAGGTTGTATTCAGATTGAAGATCAGGGACATCATTACAGAGACATAAAGATACGGACAGATTCTCGATTCGATGGATTATCAAAGCGATTGCTCTAAAACTAATTTAAATTTGAAATCTATTTCTTGTTGTGTATCGAACAGAAATCAATTAACTCTAATCGTTATCTACTCACTAAGGTGTTTACTACTCTTATCTGCAAAGAGCTTTTCGGTCGAATACATATTTTATGACATCATCAATATATTCACTTTTGCTGCCAGAGCGGGAATTACTCACAACAAAGCGAACAACGAAGATAACTAGAAGATGATAAAGTAGCGTCAAGATGAAAAGATAAATGATTCGCTCTTTCTATTGACCTTCGATGAGGTCAAGTGATTTAGATTTTATATAAAGAGGTGTAAGGTTACCTGTGGAAAACCTACAAATTTAAAAGGCAGATTTCTAGATGAATTATTAAAAATATATAGCGATTTTTATTACTATTGCGTTACCCTAACCCTTACCATTAGACTAACCCTAACCCTCACCCTAACCATAAGACTAACCCTAGCCCTTACTCTAACAATAACTTTAAGCCTAACCCTAACCCTAACCCTAACCTTAAGCCTTAACATAAAGTTTGCGTGTGTTTGTATTTGTTCAGAAAGTTTTATACACACGATTTTACAAGGATCGTATCTGATATAAACGAAGCCTTCTAAATAACATAAAACTCCTAACATTCTAAGACATTTTCCACACAATTCTAACCAGGTACTAGTTTTTTTTATCTCAGAAATATCAATTATAAACATTCACACACGCCACACGCCGATCACAAAGAAGTACAGGTGACAAGACTCACACTTAATCCATAAAAGGTCATAATTAAACATGACATTTTCATATGGGTTTGTTTTTATAACTCATCGCAGGTTATCCTAAATAAACAGGTGTAAGATTTGCCATTCTTTACGCACACTGGACATGACAGCTCAAACTATTTTCAAACGAAGCTAAAATGGCTTCTTATCGTTTTAAACAGATATGATGTTAAACATTAACGTTTAATCTGGAACTAAATTCTAATTAGGTGATATTATTAATAATTAAAACTAATGTCAACAAATATCTAGCTGCACAACTCCCAATTTAGGATTATCCCCTAAAATTTCAATCTAATTCTCAGTAGTTCCTTACATCTACAGTGGCAACTTGCTTTGTTTGGGGTGAACTCGGTTAAGAAAGATTCATATTGAGTCCCAGGTAAATGTGTTTTCAGATGTGTGCTTTAAATTAAAAAG